>JAQIWA010001107.1:0-21226 GCA_034693305.1 Eueremaeus valkanovi
AACTCAATAGTCTGTTCGCATTCAAGTTCAAGTATGCGATTTCATATGGAAAATTCAAAGTTCAAAAAATTGTTTGAAAGTTAACATGGTAACTAATGAGTTGATGTGTCAACCCCTCTGTGCTTGCATTGATCACACCAGTCTGATATGCACCGCATAACATATATTGCATATATATATATGCATAACATATATTGAATAATAGGGAAAAAAATACAATTAATTGTAAATGAGTGCAAGAATTTAATAAATATTTGTTATGACATTCTCTTTCCAGTCAATCAGTTTAGGGAAAAATGTGTATTTAAGCCACTTTTTATTTATCAATACTTATTAAGTCTTCAAAGTATTGATTTTTTGATACTTTTCTCAGAAATATTCAATTGCTTTAAAAGTTATTTCTTTTTTTTCAAAAGTGGTTTCGAGCTTAAGGTAAAGTAGAAAGTGATGCAAAAAAATAAAATATATTTGCGATTCTGTGTTCATTGAGAGACAGAGAGGACTGAATTGAAGTTGAACTGAACTGAACTGAACTGAATCTTGCTTATATTCATGAATCGATCGATTTTCTATACAATACAATGCATTTGAAATCTTATGCGGTCTAAAGCAACGATGTTTTTAGTATTACTATTACTATATTTACGCTCAAAGGAATCCGTAGTTGAGATGAATGTAGAGATGAGACAAAATGCTAACAATTCGCTAATTCTTTGCCAACAATTTCTCTATTCTTTATACCATTTCTCTATTCGCGAGCAATTCATATAAATAATTGCGAATACATTTGCCGTTTATTTCGAAATAAGATTTTCACTAATTATTTGTTTAGACAATTAATTTAATCTCTACTTCAGTTCTAACAGTAAGTCTGATTCACAGATAAATAAATACGACTTTTGCAGCAAAACATTCAAAATAATTGTTCCAATAATTAGTGAATATTTTTAAATCTGAGCCAAACTTAATATCGGTTAGAATCAGACTAATGAGCTTATATGGGGGCCAAACAGACAGACATAGTGTACAGTACATGTCATTCATCTATTGACTCGATTAAATTCATAGATGAAATTTAAAATCAATATTAATATTAATATACAGTAATGTTCTAATTGTCGCGCATTTTAATCATACGCTTTCAAAGCTAATAAAAATTAGTATAAATTTATATAAAACTAAATAAAATAATCAGAAAATTGAAAAATTATGTTAAATGTATAATATTAAGTGACTTCCAGGTCATTTCTAATGCGTTATACATAAAGCTTGATTCAGTTCACTTGCATTAAGTTTAAGCAAAAAAAAATTAGAATTAATTGAGTCTAATATTAGAGTATATATGAGTTATGTCTAATTGATTGACAGCATGGCATACAATAAAGATTTGTGAGAAGGTGATTTTCTTTACACTCGAAATATTGATCCGGGCACGGAAGATGAAGTGATGTTTCAGTCAAGAAGTCCTGACAGTTTGAATTTTACTTATTTGACATTTTTATTAAACTGTATTTCCCGTCTATACAGACAGAGGTTCACCCTTTTCTATTGATCCAATTGATTTAATGTTGCCATTGACTTCCGCATTTAACCCTGGCACAGTAGCTTTCAATTATAAAATCTATCACTTCTTTAAATCTTTTGGATCTGATTTATAACTGATTAGCAAAAGAAAACATTCAATCAATCAAACAGAATGTCTGAATATTTGTCAAATGATATAACTGTGCAGATAATGGATTACTTGGTCTAAATGTTGACCACAAAGAAAGTTCAGACACATCCCACACACACTGTTGTTCAGCACTGGTAATACATGGCTAAAATAGGGCTTAAAATAGTGCGAATGCTATAGCGTAGTAGTGAAAGGTTGAGTTTACTCAATAGTATTGATCCCGGACCAAAAGTTAGGCTCTCCTACAATACTTTTGTACTCCTATGCACTGAAGGACAGGAATACGGAATTTCAAGGCCGTGTCTTTGCATCTCTGATCTACTATACGGAAGGTCTTTCATATGGACTCAATATTATATACAGTGGTATTGTATTGTATTATAGAGTATAAGGAATAAGGCTTTGGAACACAATATAAAATATTGTATATAAAGCTGGAAACAGCTGAACGAATACACAATGTTGGCTGCCTTTTAGAAAAATTAAAATATGCTGGCACACTTCCATACACTGCTACAGTATTACTGCATATTTTATATAACAATTCCTTATTTCGCTCAAAGCATTCATTCATTCTTTCTTTTTATACAATTTTGAAATATATTTCAACTTCTTTTTGAAAAACATATATATATTATAAAATCAAAATCAAGTCATACATACAGACAGACAAACAGATAGAAAGAAAGATTTCATTTGTGTTCAGCTTATAATAATCAATATCTTAAGGAATGAGCAAAAGAAATAAGAGTCCAATAATTCTGTAAGAGATCTCTAATATTGGTTGCTATACTCTGTACTCTATTATGGCATTTATTATTGATTTTCATTAGACTTTTCTTTCAGGTTATACTACAGTAATAGAAATTGTTTTGATCTGAAGATAATCTCACAAATCATATATTTATCAAATTATTTCGATAACTAATTAAGATTATTCCTAATCTCGATATACTGTATAGAATAAGAATCTAAAGAATATTCTTTCCAATTGATTGACAAATAAAATAAATCAAAAATATTTTACTATTTATTTAATATTCTTATCTTTCGTTGAGATAATACTTCAGTTTTGATATTTTTATTTATGGGTTTCAGGAATTTTTATCTGTTTATAAAGTAATATCTTTTTGCACTGATATTCTGTTTGATATTTATTTTTTTTAGTATTTCTTTGAAATAATTAGAGTTAATGTTTATTTTCTTATTTTATTTTTTTTGAATAATGTTTTAGTGAATACTTCTTTCTAATGATATATTTGAAACTTTTATTCTTATGTTCGGATGAAAACATTTCATTCAATAAAGTTTTGGTTCATTTTTTAGACACAAATGAATTCTAACAAAAGTTTCGAAAAATGAAAATTAACGAAAAAATAATATACTTTCGACCAAAATATTAAAATATAATATAAGGATAGTTAGGGATTCATGTCTTAAAAAATGTTTATTTAGGATATACGTAGAATTAGAGCCAACAATAATAAGCGCTTCTATTAATGTAAGTCAAAACTCATCTAAAATGTAATCCAAAACAGTGTTAAACAGAGCGACTCATAAATCAGTGGAAAAGCAATGTTTAAATTCATGCGATGATTAATATTAGGCAACATATGAAACAAAACTTATACATTTGCCTAATGGTCGGCCCATTCGGTTGCCATTTATAAAAATATATACAAAGGATATAACTTATCGACAGAATAAAGAAAAATTACCAGAATATAAATGCACGTAATCATACGTGGCCACATGTGGCCAAGGTGGCTTTTCTCACAGGCTATGAAACCTATAATTTTGTAAAAAAATTTCAATACAACGGATGATTTTGAACCCTGTTCCTTACTCTCCATAAGCTCGAAGACATTGGCCAACTCTGAGCTTAAGAGATAAAAACGAGTTTAACTGAAATTATAGTCTTAAAAAAGGATGTAGATGCAAGGAAGACATCTTTTAAAATAAATGAGATGTAATCAAAATTGATGTCATTTACAAAATCAAATATTCAATGTATGCAACGATAAGATTGCTATACATTGCAGATCAAAATGAGGGCATAACTGAAGCTTAGACTGGATTTGGGTTGGGTTTTGACCAAATCCTAAAATGACATCAAATCTAATTGGTTTCACATTTATTTCCGGTGAAATTGTGATGAGTTTTCAGTACAACTATTAAAATAATGATAGACATTGATTAGTCCTACTAACAAAATGTTGCCTTGCTTAATTATGCTGTTCAAGTATTCGTCAATTAAATTAAGAATTAATACAATTTCTTGCGAATGACCGCAAAAAACCTCCAAATAATTGAATTAAATTCATTGGAGAAGTAATCAAAACAATAATATTCTCTTAAATCTCAATTACAGAAAGTCTGTACAAACAGACAAATTATGTAAACTTATTAATACGGATATTAATAATTGCAAAAATACTGTACGTTTATCAGCCCTCAGGGCTCGGAGGACAGAAACAACAACTTTTGTTTGCATACTGTAGTTCAGAAAATTAATTATCCTCTCAATTAATTTAGACGCCAATTGTTTTAGGTATTCATTAGATTAGTTTCACAATTAAGTTATATTTACAACTGGATCAATGATCATACCACTACATCAGCTCAGTTACCTTAAAATTATCAGGTAACCTTATGTAGATTATTAGCTTTCCGATACTTTAATGACTGGTATTTTAATGATTGGAATCCATATTTCAATTGTATATATTCATACATAACTGGATTCATATAATATGTATATATTTTGATAAATAATTGTCACTAAATATGAAATATTAGAAATATTAATATTTTAATAGCAATCGTAAAACCGTTTCCGCCCTTATTATGACATTTCATTTAATTCGTAGCGAATATCAGAGCCAAACAAACAAACATTAAAGGCTTAAAGTAATGATTCAGTTGTCGACAAATCATTTATTTTCTCCTAATTTCTGGCGCTGTTATGGGCTTTAAAATGAAAGAAATAAATGAGTCGATGCCAGTGTCTGAGACATTTTTTAGACTAATGCTGTCCTCCAATCGAGACATGCCTTTCAGTTATTATCAAAGTTTCAGAAGATTTTTCATCACATAATGAAATTATTTTTCTATTATTAGAATAGAATCAGAGAATTGTTGTGTTTATAAACAGTAAATCAAATAGTGTTCCGACACAACTGAGACACATAAAAATCAATAGGTTTTTGGACAAATGTTATCGAAGTTATGGCAAATATGTGACCCAAAGCTGCGATCAATGAATTGATGCACACAATAGAAGAGAAACATTTTTTGGTTTGCTTTTGTTTGCTCTGAACTGTTTTTCTGAGCATTTGATTGATGTTAAAGAATAGAAACAGTTTTTCATTCATTGCGAATATACTGTTACTGTATATGAGTCCGGAATCAAATATAAATAAATTATTGTTTAAGGAATAACAATAGAGAGAGTCTGAACAGAAAAGCAGCGCAATATTGATAGTACTGTACTGTAATAGTTATCCTGGTCAATACCATCATTAGCATACCTGTGCAAAGTGCCCATAAGGGTATTGGACAAACAATGTGTAAAGTATAATAAGTGAACACAAATACAAATAATGTACGTATAATACAATACAAACCCTTTCTGTGCATTGAATATCGATTTTTCTTTTCTATTCTATTGTATAGTTTGTCGCGAATAATGTCAATAAATTATTTTAATTAAACTTTCATTTATTAAATTCATACAAAAATGGCTAACATTTGTCTCTGAGAATGAAATTAAAATTAAAAGCAGAAAATAAATTGCTCTTAATATTAAGCAATGCTATATTTATTTAGCTAATAATAGACGCTTTTAGTCGTAAACTAAGTTATCTTTACAGCTAATGGAGGAACAGGACGTGGAAATAGATTCAATTAAGATTTGATGATTGGCCTATTTTATGGCTTAAATCCGATTTTAGATTATTGTCAACAAATGAAACTTCAAGTCAGCTCTTATTAATAAATAACGAAAAATTGTGAGTTTAGTCGACAAAAGACGAGTCGAGTCGGGAATGCAATGCAATGAGAATTACAATAAAGCTCTGGCGCTCTGACTGTCGACTACTCCTACTATACTATAACTGAAGATAGATTTAGTAACAGAAAGGAAGAGAAAAAGAAAAAAAATAGGAACTGAGAAATGTTTCCATACTTTTCCTCTTTAATAAAGTGAAAGCTCTTTAATACAATATATTGGGAGACGAAAGACACAACAGTGCAGTCGATAATATCGACTTAAAAAATGGAAGAGTCGAGAGATTCTCATCGGACCTGATTCTGGACTATGATTGCCAATCTTGAATCACCCGTTCCGTTTGACACTGTGCTCACTGTATTATAATTGAAGCCGGTGAGAGAGTGAGAGAAATAGCACAGGGCTGTCAAAATTGCGCCTACCTAATCATACACTCTGTCAGACATACTTATGTGGGTATAGTTTGCTCTGCAAAACAAAATTGATATGTATTTGAAATCAATAATAGTCACTATTTTTATATAACTTTCCATTGAGTGAGAAATTTTCGCTTCACTTATAGATAAGAGAGAACTAAAAAATCACAATAAAATATATAATATATAAATGTATATAACTTTTGTCAAATAATGTAGTCATACAGTCATACAGTGAGAATCGATTCTAAAGAATACTATTTTACGTCTACTCGACTGAAATGATTCACTCGCTTATTGAAAGCTTTACGTCTGAATAAAGACAATAATTAGAATAGCATCAAGGTGTAAACCATTTTATTTGAACCTAATTGCTTTTGTTATTCATGTGAACGCCTGACCAATGAATAAAGAACTTTATTTGCTTCACAATTAGATTATAAATTATTTTTTATATTTTAATTTATTCGCTTATCTTTTTATACTAGACTTATATTCAAATATTTTTTATATTAAAAATTATTGGAAAAATATATAATTCTTCTCGTCTTTTGAATTCTGATCCATTAAAATATTAATCGCAAATTCGGAAGTCATATATCCATTGGTCTGATGGTTGATATGAAAACGAAAACTAATTAACTTATGATAAGAATAAGAGATAAAAAAATGCTTTTCCGCTCTATTATTGTATAATATACTAAAATATTAAGATTTTTCAATTTATTCTCACTTTTCGTAGAAAAATATATTAAAGAAATATTTTCTCTTATGTCGTATCAATATTATAGAAATATATTTACGGACTCATCCAAAAAGAGCGTCTAAACTTCAGATATAAATTGAGCCACTTTATTTGATTTTCTTTCCTTTGCTTTGCTTGTTCATTTATTGTTCTTAATCAATTATATTGCAAGTATATGATTTACTATTCTAGCAAATACTTTGCACGTTATAATTAATACTGATCCAGTCAAAACCTGGTCATTCGCCAAATTGTATTATTTTAATAGTTTAAAGAGTTTTTCTTTACTGTCTTATAAATTGAATGAATATATGGTTTAACTTGGATTTAGTGGTCACTACTGTATCAATAGTGCATTCATTATTTCAATACTCCATTATTTCTACTTATTGTGTCATATCTGCAGCACTACTGTGCTGTATAGTTTGAACTCCATTTATCAACATTTCCTAAAACTAATTCTATTAAACAAAAATCTATCTCGGTGAATATGGGTTTAACTAAGAAGTAAGCAGTCTAATTAAAATTAGTAAAATTGTGCAAGATAGTTTGATTGAATTATAAAAATCTTTGCATAGGTTTTACATAGAATGGAGAATATATGAAATATTGGAAAATCGTGTGAACTTAAATCGATTCAAGACCATTCATAAGGGAAGACCCTGTTTAATGCCTACTCTTTTTAAGGACAACTATATATTTCTCATATATTTTTCAAATAGGTTTGTGGTTTCCTAACCAGAACTCGATATGAGTATATAAAGCCAAAGGCTATTGGATTTTATCTATTATTAAAAGTAATTTCGTTTTTCAATTTCGTTCAGATCTTCAAAATTATTTGTGGGATAACATCAATAAAAACACGGCTCAGATATACAGTAGAGTATATACTGTAAACACATAAGTGTCAGAAAAGATGGTTTCGAATAATAATTGCTAACAAATACACAGAATATTCTTAGTATTATTGAGAAACAACTACTACTAGTATTCTATTAGTTGTGATCCAACGGATCAGTTGCTGACCCACTATAAGAGTGAGTGAAGAAAACAATAAATACATCGACACATCTATTCATCATTTCTTAAGGTATTACAGAATGGATGGACAGAATCGATGTGCGAATCGAGCAAAGAGTAAGACTAAGATAGCCTCAAACTTGAACAGGAATAAATTAGGTTTAGCCTGTTCAAAATGGTGAGAATACTCTAATCTGAGTAAATTGATGCTTAATTCAATTGGAATCCTGGGGTGAATGCAGTCAAAGCTCAGTTGGCTGGCTATTGGACTCGTTTATAAACGAGTGAAGTTTTGGTTATTTCATAAATATATTATTGCTTTAAAAGGCCGAAAATTGTTGACTACTCTATAAATTGGTTAATAATATTCCTATTCCTACACAACTTGAAAGCTTTAAAATTTCATTAATATTTCAAATTTCGTTTAAAAATATATAACTTTTAATACGATTTATATACTGAACAGAAAACAAGTCAAATAAAGCGTATTTTATGTAATATTATATTATGATTAATAATTCAAATACTATTTTGTTTATGGTTTTGATTAAAATTCTTGAAATTTTTTAATAATTAACAGAGAATTGATATAACATTTAGAGAACTAAACAACAAAAAAGCAGAGTTTACTGTATTTTAGTGCAGAAACTATAGAAACTAAAGACAAGAATTCCAGGAAATGAATGCAATTATAATAATTATTTCTATTTCTGATTTCAAAGCTAACATTTTTAAGCAATGTATTGCAAATTCTGTATTTTAAACAAATTAATCAAAAAAAAAATAAATATATATTTTTAAAGATTTAATTTATTTATAAATCATAAAAATATTAATTCATTCAGAATTCAAAAATATTAAAATGAGAAAAATGGGTAAATATTGCGAAATTTTAATACAAAAATATTAATGTATCGATTGATTTATTACACATCCGATTCTGTGCTGGTCTTCATATAAGGGAATACTTGAAGACCTTTTTGATTCCCCATTCAATTTAGGAGTAAATTCTTAACATTATAATAGAAATAATGATAGACTAATACATTAGCATAACATAACATAACACAACACAACATAAGGAACATAAGGCTCACATCACTTGACATAACTCACAAACTTCTAGTTGTCTACTAATAGGCATCACATTAGTACAGTACTCTCTCTCTCTCTCTCTCTCTCTCTCTCTCTCTCTCTCTCTCTCTCTCTCCATTCTCTCTTAGCAACTAATTGTTTGAATGTCATTTCGCACAAACATTGATAATAAACTTATTTTTCTTTTTAATAATTTAGTTTTGATATTAAGTGAAATACTGACTGACTATCCATTAGAAAAATCATTTATAATAGTAATGAAAATTCTCTACTTTTCCTCTTCTCTTACTTATTGTCTATAATTATTTTAATGGAAAAAAAATAAAATACATTTTTTATTAAAAGCAAATAATTTTGATGTTTGATAATAATAATCAAAACAAATACAGTATTTAATCAAATAGTATTTGAACACTATGTCTGCCATTAATGGCATCAGAGGATCGATAGCTATGAATCAGAAGATGAAAACTAATGGTTTTGAGTTATGTCCCAAATAATTATCTCAATATTTCTTTTGAAAAATACAGAACACTCTGTAATATATTAAATGAAATGTCTCTCAACTAATGAGATGTTCATTAGTCTTGTTATACTCTGTGCTATCAATTGATTGAATGTGTGCACAGAATATGATAAATAACTGCATTATAATAATAGTAGTCATATATAGAGCAATGTTGACAAATAATGTGAAGGAATGACAGCTGACTTACTTGACAAACATAATAATCCCCGTCTGTTCCATAGCCCGGGCGATGCCTTTCCACGATTTAGAAATATTGAATTTTTGCCTCACATTTAACGGCAATCTCGGGTCGGTCTGTGGCTGATCTGCTTGGCCAGTCGTATTGAGCGGTGCACTGGCATTCTTTGTGGCAGTGGCACCAGTGCAAGCATTGTCATTAATAGCCTTGTTGAAAGCACATCCCATCACTGAAACTCCAATCACTTGTGCAGTCGAGTGCACTCACCAATCAATATATTATTATTTAAACAAAAATTTATTTATTGGCAAAAAAACAGAAGAAAAAACTTTCACTTATTTTATTGTTTTCATATAATTTTCACGTGAAAAGTGTGTTCAGTTCAGAAATCGCATTCACAGCCATTAAAGATCACTATATATTCTCTGTTATTATTACGATAGGAGAGTCACTCACTGGCAGAGGAGAGATGAGAAGAAAACAAAAATATAATTAAATTCTTATACTATTTCTCTACTCTATTGCTATTGTGTTTAAGATTGAGATTCAAATAGAGCTGAAACACAAGGCTTGATATGAACATTGAATATAAATAAATATCTGACGAATGGATAGATATTTCCATTCGTTAACCATTAATTGGAAGAAAGCTGTGAAATGAGATTACGCTCTACTAAATGATGAGCTATAATATGATAGGGAAGGCATGAATTCCTACTAACACAGCTCACAGGCCGACTCCAATTGGCAGTGCTGCGACTCTGTTGCCATCACCTCTATTATGCCATTGATTTTTATAAAACTTAACTCTCTTAGACAACATGTACGGCATGTACGGCCTGCCTCCCTTTCCACTCTGTTATGCTGATTATGTTATATCAACTTTTCTTCTTCTTTTTATATAACAGATCGGGTTATTTAAAGCTCAGCTACTTTTTTACAAATCTCATTAAATCCTGTGCTCTCTCTCTGCAACTGTTGGCTCTTTTTTCACTTTTAACTTATTTTTTATTTCTCTTTTTCATTGTCTGATTTACATTTCATACGCGACTCTTAATCTCATTTCCTATTAATTCAATTATTTTTCATTTCGAAAACTAATTTCCTTTCGATTTAGAAATTGCTTCTTAAGTAATGTAATTAAGTATTGCTTTTATTTCTTTACAAAATTTCATTACTATTTTATTTATCTATTGATATCTTTTAAGTCTTTACTAAATAAGAGATGAATTCATTTAACAAATATTAATATAAGAATTAAATCTAAAATTGTTAAGCATTTAATGGTTTATAGTTTCAGTAATTGATATTTTCTGCGCTTTTATTGAAATAGCAGTTAATTGATGTGTTTTTATGAGTCTAATGGCTTTAATTGAACTAAAGCTTATGTTTCTACTCGATTCAAGTGTTGATTAATAATTATAGAGCAAAAAGATTTTTGATAAAAACCAACGTCACATGCATTTAGTTTTCTCCAGTTTTCTAAACCCTATTCACTGAATATATTTGCGCAAAAATTAGTTCATTTGGCCACAAACCTAATTACTTGAATAACTGCAACTCAATGTAAATTTACATTTAATACAGAATTTTATTACAGCTTTTAAAGTATTTATAATTAACAAAAAATAACTCAATTTTTCTCATTAAAAACGAAAAATGAAATTAAATTAAAAACCTTTGAAAAGGAAAAACAGAAAAAAAAGAGTTTTTTCCAAAGAATATAAGCAATTATTCTCTACACAACAAAAGGGGAAATTCACCGGAAATTCTTAATTATGAGGAATACCACAAATTAGATGATATCAAAGCACATCTTCCGTCGCAGTGAAGCCTCACTGCTTTTTCGCGTGTGATATGCGTACAGTGCAGGTGAGCCGCACTTGTGTCGCATCACATGTGCAATGACTGTAAAGTGTGTTTTCATAGTCGCTATCACTTAAGACCACCCAATCATATACTCAAGAAATTTATAAAATATTTATGAAAAAATTGCATCAAAACTATGATTATTGGGTGGTCTGTATTGCGGTGATTATGACTTTAAATAATGAATAATAGAGTTTATAAAAGCTTTGAAAATTTTGAATTTATAAAGACTTCAAATCTCATCTATTCCTTCATATTTCAAAATTAATATATTTTTTATGTTATATAAGTTTTTCAAAGCATAATTCAAACATTTTTTCCACATTTTTAGCACAAAGTTCTTTTCAAACCTACATATCTATACGTTAGGGATATTTAGTTGATATAAGAAATATATTTTCTGATTCGCATTCATTTCCGTAGTCAAGACATTTGATTCCGGTTAAGCTGATCTATAAACTAAAAATAATATATAATCTATGAACTTATGAATATATTCGGATTAAAAAGTTGTCATTCAGTGAACAGAAATAAATGTTTGAGAATAACTCGAATCAAACTAATCGGCTCTAATACTGACAAGCATTGCAACATTTAATTGCATACAATTTATGGCAAATATATATATAAATCCTATACAGGAGTACTGAATGCAAAGAAAATTATTTATAACTAAAATAAATTATAATTAAATGTATTGAATGATATATTTTAGCAAAATATACTAAATCAACCCATGGCTAAGTTATCTCATAATAATTAAAATTACGTATCTTGCTTAATTCCAGCTACATGAGCCTGATTAATTTACCAAGCAAGATTACATATACCCGAATGCTTTTTTATTGACACTCTTTTGAATGAAGTAAACAGTATTTAAAAAAAATTAGAGAATAATAGAGTGAATAAAAACAAATATTTGTTTTAGACTTACTTTAAATGAAAATAAATTTTTATTAATAAATATAAATAAATTGATTGAAATAATTAGATATCACTCACGAAATAAGGCATTTAAAACTGAGCCACACTTTGATGTAATCAAAAGATAGCCAGAGCTGAGCACTGAGAGCAAGCAGTGCTGAAAAAATGTGATTTTACTTTAAAAATGTTAATTCAATTGATTTCCTCAAAAAGTTGAGCACAAAATATCTATTTGGGAAACGGCTGTGACTGTGGTATCACTCCATTTGAGAGCCAATCGTCAAATGTGACCCTGAATTCTGACTCGAAAAAAAGTTTTTTTCCATTTAATGAATTGACAAAATCTTGTTTGCCATGAATTTTGGTGGAAAACTAATATAAATGTGTGTTTCACCAGATTAGATATGGGAGGCATACGAATGCATGAATACATGCAATACATGTGAATATTAAGTAAATAAATAAAAAATATTTGAGTCAAACGAAATTTTTAGAATTTTTTTTCTTCTTCGTTACAGAGATGTCTGCACTAAAGTACCTGTATTTGGCCTGATGTGTGCAGGGTACAAGCCAACAGCGAGAATATTATCAATACTAATTAACAACAGTGTAATCATTGTGGCAAAGGTTGATTTAACGAAATTAATGCGATATTCAAATAAGTGTATAGTTTTTGTGGAAAATTTCTTTAAGTAACAATAATTGACTCAGAGTACATTTGTATTCCAGATAAGCTAATAAGCTTGCGCCTATTAAACCATATCAATCTCAAAGATAAATTCAGTAATAAAAACTGTTTGGCATTAGTATTACGTATACATAGGAAAGGCGTCCTTTTCCTCTTCGCTAATTAGATCTCCAAAAGCAAAATTGAATCTGAGATCGAATGCAAACTAACTATAACTAAATTTTTTTAATTGAAATATACATTAAAATCATTGCCAAACATATATCAGATGAATCAGCAGATTCTCCACTAATTAATTCAGTAAACGATTCAAATATTTTATATATTAATGTATAATAAATGTTTGAAAAGTCCAGCTATGCTCAGGTGCTCTCCAATTATATCTCTATATTGTTTAGCCTATTTACCAGTATATGTCTAACAGGTCTTACAGTCAATAAACAGCTTTGACAACTCATTTATCAGAAACTTCATAAACAATATTAAATTTAAATTTCTTTTCATTTATATATACTTTTCTCCGATGTTTGTGCGAATTATATCTACAGTTGTTTTCTATTTATTTTGTGAAACACAATATCTCTTTATATTATTTAATTCGTTGTGAAAACAATTTTCTGGTTTAAAAAAAACTATTCCGGAACCTATCCATTATTCTTCTGTCAATTCTTATTTGAGCTTAAGTTGAATTCTATTCTATTTTCTCGAACTTTCTATTAGTTCTCGAATTTAGACTTATCTCTGAAATACTAAACAAGATTTTAGTTTTGGATTTTATTTTCACTATTTATTTGCTTTTTTTCTCAAACAGATTGATTGGAAAACATCTTAATAGTAGTTCAGATCAATTTATATTTCTATTAAAAATAAGTTTAAGGATTGACAAGAATTTTATTCTTATATTTCGGCGAATTTGAAAGAATAAAAAGCTTTAAAACTTTAAGCAGAGGTTAATAATAAAAACTTACCTGAGCTAAGCCTTGGAATAATAGTTGCTAAAGATTTTGTTTATGTCTGAACACAATTACACTTATATTGTATTCTTTACTGAAGTTTAGTTCACTTTTTGCGATTTAGGTTACAATTAACTGAACTTTTTATTGCCTTATTTTGGCTCAGTTGAGCTCATTTTTGTTCACCTGTTGAGACATTATTTTTATATAGCATTTGAATTATGTTTAATAAGTTGTTTTCTGAATATTTTGTTTATATGAACACAGAATTAAATTCAATGCCATATTTAAAGATTTTTTTGCGCACTATTTATATATCAATAATTGAATTGATATTTATATGAATCAAATGGAGTGAACGGCAAATAAACTGTTCAGTCGATTGTATAGCTCTCTAATTCTGTTAACTCTAATTAATACAATCCATTCAATGAATGGACTGTTTGGTCGACTCTATTCAATACAAGAGAGAGTGAATCAAATGAGTCGATGAATACATCGTTGTTTGTTATGCAATAAATGAACTTTTTATACAAATACTGCAGCATATAATCAAAGGCAAGGAATCAGGTTTAGGGTAAAGTACCCTAATTCACAATTAGGGTACAAAATATCCTACACTCGTGGACGCAATAGAAGAATGCTCAACCCTACCCCGTAGTTTAAAGTACCCACATAAAAGTCTTCAAAAGATTGTTGAATTTGCTGGAATTTAACCGGAACCACTGTTTTATCTACCAGACCAATGTTGATGCCCCCCATAAATTATTATCTCATTTATGTTGCGCTCAATTGATAATACATCGTGTAATCAAATAGAGATTTCATTATTAGACCCATCAGTTTGTTTGATCAGTTTGTTTAAGACTTTTATTATAAACCAAATAAATATGAATACAATTATCTGAATATTAGAAAAAATTATTTATAATTTCATGATTTGTAATGAAAGCAAAGAAAAAGAAGTTTTTTATTCAATTGAGTAGTTTTTTAGATTAAAAATTTAAATCAATTCATTTGTAAGAATGATCAAGTTAAGCTCGCCAATTAACATATCAATTAATTTGGATTTACCTCATAAAATATATGTAACCTAGGATAATTCCAAACAAAGTCAAGCAATATTTTAATTTCATATATATTTATGATTAATGTTGTTATTTATGCCGATATAAGCAACTATTATAATAGCAAATAAGCCATAACTAAATATTGAAGAAAGGTTCATTTATATTAACACTCAAGGATATTTCAGTATTTTCTCAGAGCGCTAACTCCTTGGCCAGATATGATAGCATAAAACTTTATTTGATGACTAAAATAAATATATTTGCTATTCAAAACTCAGTTCAGTTCAGTTCAGTTGATTTGGAAAAGTTTGAAAATATAAATAGATTTTCAATATTTCTGATTCAGAAGTCGACTAAAAATGCATTTCTTTCGGTTTGTTCTTCAAAAATAAGTTTATCGATCTTTCAATGTTAGTCTAACTGTTAGACTCGCACAGGTTTATGAATTTTAGTGAACTTTTGGTTTCAATTTTCGTTTGATAACTAACTCAATGACTTTTTATTTATGTTTTTTCAAAATTTCCACAAATTTTTTGTCAAAATATTGATTTGATTGAAAAAATGCATTAATTTTATTGAATACCGGTTTTATTAGCCGTCTATTGAATGAATGAACCAATTTTTGTTTGAAAAACATTAACATATTATAGACTTTATATAAAACTATTTCATATTTCATATATTTCTCAATTCTTAAGTTTAGTGCCGAAACATATTAACTGATTCATTAATTGTTAAGATACAGTAATTTTGATTCTAGATCATTCCATTGTACAGTACATAAGTGATAAGAATGATCACAAGTTTTAAATAATTTGAATAAGAATGATCAAGGCCTGTGAACAACATTTTGGCCGATGTTTAGGAAGAGATAAAACAAATATAACCTCAAATGTTCAGACACACATAGAAAGGAGTTGGCTCATTTAACCTTTGAGCCTAGGTCGATAGAGTGGCAAATCTGATGAGTTTTGACTGTCATCATAAAATTAAAATCTGCCCCTTCTATGTCATGCCATCCCTGTCATAGGATTAGATAAAAAAGACAGAGAAATGCAAACATTCAGAAAATGACAAACTTTTTTACAAATTAAGAATAAAAATATTTTTTTTTGTGAAATCTCAATGGAATCAAATGTACGCTTATTTTAATCAAAAATTCTATGACATATTAGATCATTAACAGTACAGTACAGTAGTTCACTACTTGTTCAGTATCAGATCGTAAAGAAATCAAAGACCAGTTTTTGAGACCAACATTTTAAAAATTTTGAGCTGGGCTAATCTTCAAATTAAATTAAAATTTATAAATTTAACCAAGAAATTGTATTATTCACTGATTTGGTAAAAAAATTCTTTCATCAGTCAGACCATCATTTCATTAAATAATTTTTTAAAATTCAAAAATATTTAAGAATATATGAAGATACCAGTACAAGTTTGTACTGTTTATGAAAACTTAGTGAATTTATAGCCACCTGGATGATGTTTGTGAAGAATCACTTTAGAACTTTCGTCTGACAGCTTAGACTCATTCTGAAAGAATATAGAACTAGAAATTCTGATGTAAAGCGGCCAGTATGCTCTTTACGACCCAATACATTTGTATCTATCCTTATATACAGGCATAACCAAACAGTCACAGTTGAAATATTCTAATAAAATAATACAAACATATTATAAACATTAGATTTTAAAAAATTTTTCTCGGCTGCAGTTCACTAATGTGTGCAACTATAGTAATCAAAAGCCAATATTTCTGGAATTGGCATAAAATGCCAATTAAAGTCATCACTACTTATATAGCATAACATCTTTCATTTGGACGCATTTGTAAAGCGATTGTATTCGTGTATATTCGGTATTATTTCAGAGTTCAGTAATCAGTGGTTAATAAATCAAATATCACCACAAATATGACTTCAGTAAACACTTGATAGCCAGCACATCATTTTCAAAGCTTTCATCTTTCAGACCATAATAACAGTCTGTTAATAGTCTGCATAAGAGCTGATAAGAAATTTCAATGAATTGATGGATAGTTGGCTACCATTAGACAGAATATGATTTGCATTAATGTTCATATAATTTGGAGTTTATTTATAAATATATAAAAGTTTTCATTTGTTCTCAGATCTAAAATATCACAGTAATTATCAGAGTCTGAAAAACGAGTAATCCGAATGTGTATAGCAGTCTGGAGCCAACATTAGCAAACAAAGGGAGACTTCAAACATGTGCTGATCACATTGCTTCTTAAACATTGCTTGAATGTAATCGATGTTCAATTATTTATTTATTTATTGTTCAAATATTTAGATTATTATTTACTCGTCTTTCAGACTATTGTAATATAAATTTATAAAAATCTGAAGAATTATATATTATTTTTCGGATTCAGCTTAGCTCGATTAGTGAGCAATTTTCAATATTTTAAAAAATCACCAAACATGGTGATCGTCGTAATATTACAAAACCTATAAATACTATTATAGATAACTTTTATTATATTTCAATATTTGTGTCAAGGCAATATTACCCGACTAATTTGACCGAAGGTCAAATAAAAATCAGTTTTGTTTTAATCAAAATTCAGTTAAATTCGTTTTATTCACATAAATTCATCTAAAAGTTGACTCTAGACTACTAAGCTGTCCCTGGACTGGACTACTTGTAACTTGCTAGTAAACTGTCCCCAAAACGGTAGCTTATTTTCTTCTGTGATCGCTTGTGCACCTTAGTTAATATTAATAACAAATGTGCTCTCCCTCTCTCCTCTCTCCCTTTCTCTCTCTCCCTCTCTCTCTCTCTCCCTCTCTCTCTCCCTCTCTCCCTCTCTCCTCTCCTCTCTCTTCTCATCCTTATCTGTGTATAACAAATAATTTCAAGTCTTATTAAGTCTTCTGAAATAAACGTTAAACTGTTTTGTCTGTGACATCAGTTTTAAGAATAGGTTTTCACAAATAATTTATTTTCAATGGCTTTCAAATAAAAGATAAATGCTTTTAGAAAACAGGAAAAATACTCTTCAGAATTGAAAATTAGAATTATTGCACAAAAAAATTATAATGACTTTATTGCTTCAAAATGAGAGCTCTTTTGAAAATAAAGATGATGCTGTACATGTGAAATCGGTACAGGACTGCATTAAGTGGATCATATTTAAATCGGTCTGCCATGAAATTTATACTATTAAATTTGCAGGATCATTTTCTTTTTCTAACAGAAATACAGTACAAGTTTCCACTCGACAGAACAGCTCGTCATTTAAAGTGCACTCATCTCTGTTTACGAATTTGAAAACTTAAGCAGCTTGATCAATTTTTATCTTCTTAAGTATTTATCATTCTAAATAGCAAGATAGAAATTGCTTATTATATTTTTCAGCCATAAAACATACATTACTCACATTTAAGTGAAATAAAATTTTAATATTGAATACAAATTTACGGCAATATTGATGTTTTAATTCAATAAAATTAAATTAAATAATTAATACATTATTTTAAGAACTGTTTTACGACTTCATTGAAGATATTTATAATATTTATTTATTTCCCTCTAATTGGGCGACAAAAACAAAATAAAATAAAAGAAATGGAAAATAAATGATTAACTCTTGAAGTTATAGTCTATTAGAGCACATAAGGCATACAACTAATGAACTTGGATTGACTATAACATGTTGTCAATCGCTTTTCAATTCTTTCCATCGAATAGACAACAGACCCGAACATACAACTAATTGGAGTTGTTTTGTGTCACAGATTGCGAGATCAGATGCGAAAAGGATTTGCGAACATATTTCTCAATAGACTCGATTAGATTCGGATTTTAATTTACATTATTTTTATTTTAGAATAAGTTATAAAAGTTAACCAAAAAATCATAAATAACTGAATTCCGAAACTTCAATACAAACTTAATATAAGTTATGATAAAATGATTTTTGTTTTGATTCACTCAAAACTTTTGAGTCAAAAGTATTCAATCATTTCTGTGAATAATATCTATGAGATTATTGAACATTTGATTGATTCAAAAGACATCCTTTTATAACAGATTAAGCCATGTATTGAAAAGAAGAATATTCTGGAAATCATTGCCAATCCATCTAAACATACATCTGATCTGATCCTTAAATATGAGCTCATTTGTTGAGTATTAGTTTTTTAGTTGAGAGCAGAAGTCATTCGTTCAGGTCTTGAACCATAAAATTTCTGGACAACTATCTAAGACAGCATCTGTTGGAGGAAAGTGAGTACAGTTAGAGTACAGCCCTTTTTGCTCTACCGAATCGATCGTCTGAAATACTGATGCTGGTGCGACTGATAGAGCTAGTGTGAGCACTGGTAGCTAACATATACATTGAGTGATTCCATGAAAAAGCTGTTCAGTTGGAAATCATCTCTTTTAAAGTGAAGCAATGCCTGCAATGCCTGAAACACATTCACTCTATTCTATACAACAAAAACTTTTTTCCTTTTTATTGTTATTAAATGAATGCATAAAAAAGTATTTTTCAATTTATAAGAACCCAATTATTATATAATGGGCTGTAAATTGACGAAGGCCATTAATGTTGGCCATACAGACGATTCTCTATGTGCTGATCAACTTAGAGATACAAGTGATGATAATTACGCCAAAAACAATGGCATTACAGCTGAAGATCTGGATTCGGCGCCAATTTTGGATAATCAACAAAAAAGTTTGATTGCGAATACGTGGCAGCTATTAGTGGATAATGTGTCCAAAGTTGGTGTCATTACATTCATGAGGTATTCAATTGTAAAATTCAACTCTGAAATCGGGTTCCGAACAAATATTTACTGTTTGTTCGGATGTGACTGTACTTTAAAGCTTTCAGAATAACATTATCTCTCATTTAATTGAATTTTTTTTATCTTTTCTTCTATTTATACCGTTTTTAATATAATTTCTTGAAATGTCAGCAAAAAGTACGTTAAATGAAGTTAAAATGTGTTCAACCAAATGATTCTCTAGAATAGCTACTAGTATTTTAAAATAAACAACATACACTTTAGTTTTGCTCCAGGCTTTACACTACTCTGTATTTTGTCATCACATTCGCTATTTTCGGTCAAATCTATTCAATTTCTATTGCAATTCGGGCCCAAATTTTAGAAGTCTTTACTCTGGACTCAATTATAATAAAATTCTAATGAATGCAATAATTAATGTTTATTTTAATATTATTTTCATTTCAATAAATATAGAAATTAACATAAATTTCCACAAAAAGGACATTACTTTAATATTTTATATTCGTTATGAAGAATAAATAATTGTAAGAATAATTAGCACTTAATGTGCAGAAGAATATTCAAACGAATCGATTTGTTTGCTTTGAATAAACAGTAAAATATTTTTAATTAAATTAGTTATAAAACAATTTAAAATAAATATAGTATACTGTAGATAGATGTGCACTGGGATACTTTACTTGAAATTCCCACTTGTTTCTGAAACTAGTTCATATTCCAAGACATGGGCACATTTTGAACATAGCATCAATGTCCTTATTTTCAAATTTTAATCAAGTCTTGCATTTTTTTGGCACCATATCATATTACTGTTCTCCTTATTTAACCTTGCATATATAGCTCTATTGTACAGTGAAGACAAATAATGTGTTTTTAACTCAATCATTGAATTCATTACTATTCTATCGATTTTTGAATCTTTTATATAAGTTATGATTTAGTTGTGAATAATATCTAATAAATTATTTCTTATTATTCATAACAAATTCATTGCTGAAACTTATGAATACTATAACTATTTATAACTTTTCTATAGTTCTATTGAATGCATTTTTCTATTTTTTTTTATTTAACAATTTTGTGTTTATGTCTTATGATCACCAACTTATTCGAATGTCCCTGTTCAGAGGCATTACAAAAACGCCTGAAAATGCACTATAATCTAGATAAACTTGAGAAAAAATAACGTCCCTAGAATATAATGAAGTTTCAATGTGTGAGTCATATAAAAATTTCACATTTCTCACATTTTCTGTTGACGTTATTCA
>JAQIWA010001108.1:0-21203 GCA_034693305.1 Eueremaeus valkanovi
CAGGATACCGAATTTATAATCCCCATTTCTAAAGAAAGTGGTGATAAAAATATTACACAATTTGCCAATTGAAGCAAAATTGGACAATCAACTCTTTAAAAGTTGCTTTGGAGGAAACTTTGGAGAATCATTTGAGAAGCGATTATTTGAATCAAATATCAATATTTTATAGAAATTCATTTTAACAGAGGACAAATTCAACAAACAATTTGAAGAAGCAAATAATAGCATAAATAAATTGGGAGCTGCACTTGAACAGTCATTTTTGGACAAAGATGAAAAGATTCATCATAAAGAAAAAGAAATAAATTCGAAAATTAGTGAACTGGAAGTAAAACTTCAAACACAACAGGCTTCATTGGAGCGAAATATTGAAGAAAATAAGAAGATTAAAACTGAATTAAATTCCAAATTGGTTTGGAAGTTAAACTTCAAACATAACTGTTTTTATTGGTACGAAATAGTAAAGAAAATAAGGAAATGAAAACTAAATTAAACTCAAAAATTAATAATTTGGAAAATAAACTCGAAACCCAACAGTCATTCTTTGGTCTGTTCTCTCCTTTAGTTTAAAAAACGTGTATGGTACGAATGGAAAGAGTTTGAATTATCCCAACCAGGCACCAACATCTCAGTCCATTTCCCTTCATAAGGTTCTCTTAATACCATATTGTTAAACCAGTGTTCGGAACATCATACATTGCTCCCTTCTTATAAATCATCTTGGCACTATGTGCTTGTCCGAATGAAAGTGCATTTTCTCCCTCAACCCTGAAGAATAGTCCAGCCTATTGTTGGTTCAAACTGCCAACTCATTTTTTTGACGATACGGCACAAAATGACATTTATTTTTTAAATAAAATACATAAACAAAAAGTTAATGTGAATGGAAAGCAAGCAACACAAACAATAGACTTGCCTTACTATGAATTTTTTGAATTTAAATTTTTGACAAAAAATTATTTGCATTTGAAATTTATGCAAATTATTTTACAGTTTATCTATCACTACATCCGTTTGCCATGAAATATGTGGACTCAAATGATGACTTTATTTCATCGGAAGACTTGGATCAGAATGTTTACACCACAGAAGAGTATAGACAATACGATTACAAGATCTTTGGCTTTATATCGGATTTCAAAATTCAATTCTTCATTGAATGTGAGTTCAATTGTATATTAATTTAAATTTCTTTGACCAGAATACATTTTATGTAACTATGGGTGTAATCTTATCTTGAGCAATTTCTAAGAATAATAATGTTATTAATTCAAAATAATTTCAACAGTTGTTCAAAAATTAATTCAATTATTCAGAGATTTAGTATAAAATTTTAAACAAGAACAAATAAGTTTTAGATAGTCTATTGAAAAAAGTTTATTTTCTAGATACAGGTGCATATAGAAATTCACCTGCATTATTTCCATCGAATAGAAATGATCAATATGAAATATTTCTAGAAATTTAATTTAAATATTAATTATTTAATGAATTGAAGTTTATTTCATGGAATCGGAGCGCCTGAATGCGCGACATTTTTCTAAGCATGGTAGGTCAGCGTTGTGTGATATTTTGCAATTTCACCTTGTTCGGCTTCATTGAACAATAATATTATCTCGATATAAGGTTAAGCACACAAATACTAACTTATGTGTACTCACGATAAGAGTAGAGACAAAGAGGGGTAACCAATGAATAGTCTATTTATGTTTAAAAATCTGTATAATTCTCCCTGATTAGATTTTAGAGAATATTGATCAAGATAAGTTTATGTCACCCTGCTATACAGTTATAAATTCCCAATTTTATAACAATATATCTTACTGATTCAAGTGAGCTTGGTCACCATCAATATAAGAAATATAATTAAAATTTTCGCAAATATTCATATCGTGTTTACTGACAATTCATTTCAATAATAGAATATAAGTTTAAATACGATTTCATACTGTAATCAAATATTTATTTTAAAAAAATAACTAAAACTTAAAATATAATCTATAATTCAATTGCCAACCAATCTATACGTGTAGTCCGTTCTGTATCACTCTGTATGTGTGCACACATTCATATCCATGTATTTTCTAAATTATATCCTTATTCTATTGTCGACTACCAAAAGACCTGTTTTATTCTTATGATCCCTACTATTTGTTGCATGATGATGATCCAATTGACCTGACCCAATTAAATATAGTTTATGTAATTCAAAGCCAAAACACTATTTGTTTTTTATATAATTAGAGAAAGCGTTGATTTGTTGTATCGATTATTGGGAAAAATGAGAATATTTTAAAACAAAAATATACACAAAAATACACAGAATATTATATAAGAATATTCTGAAAAGTATTTCCAGTGCACCGGAAGTGCACTATAGCAACAAAAACAGTGAGCCTTTTGGCTCGAATTCAAACAAGAATTTAAAATCAGAATTAATTACAACAAAAATAAATACTAAAAGAGATTTATATTTAAGAACAAAAAAATTAAACATTAAATACACAAAAAAAAATTGAAATAAAAACAATACCAATATATCTAAAAACCATTTATTCACAATGTGTGCACAGGTACTACTTCCAGCACCCGTACGCCCGGCTCTTTGTGGCCTATTTTGTAGTGTTTTGTAATTTTCTAATCTTCGCTGAGGACCCGCTCTCCCACTCTATTATGGAATGCTCTATACCTGTGCTGGGGAACGTTATCTCATTCGTGGCCACTAAGTATCCGCCCGAATGGCAGTGGACTGTAGTCAAAGTCGGCCTCTGGTCGACCGCCATATTTGTTGGTCTAGTCTTTGGAAAATATATATTACATCACATTCTGCTGCGGCGAGTGCTGCGCCTGAAGATGTTCCGGGACGAGTGCGGCACCTGGATGATCATGTTCGCCACCGTCTTCATCTCGTGCTACTTCTTCTCCATAGTCTATAACATAGCACTGGTATGGGCTCATCCCAGGCCAGACCTCTATGTTATCAACACCTATATGGGTATGAGCTACGCTAATTTTATGAAAGTGGCCGCCTGTGGCACCTGGCTGGGTGACTTCTTCACCGCCTGGATGATCACCGATATGATGCTCCAGGACAACCTATACCCAGGTATGCATTCAATTAATTTTATGCTATTTTTTTATAATTAAAAATAATTTATTATTCAATTTGTTTCTCAATATTATTAATATTCATATAATTCAGTGAAGACTTAGATTAGAAATGATTTCTATTTTGAAATATAAAATCATTTTTATTATTCAATTTCCACTATTTTAAAAGCATTTTTCCTTATAAACGCATTGCACCGGTAGCTAACAACCTGTACTCCAGGCCTGCATTCAGTCAATCTATTTATGAATATATTTAAAATCGATTTTATTTTTCAATCTGTTTCTGAATTGCATTCATTGAGTGAAGGCTTAGATTAGAAGTGATTTCTATTTAATTATAAATTCAATTATTCTTTGATTCAAATTAAATAATATTTTATTGTTTGGATGCATAGGTTGGGCAAAGCAGTTGCGGTCCTTCTGGCACAGGCACACCACTATACGTATATTCGTCTTCTGGTCGGGTGCTCTAGTGATAGCAGTGGTGGTCATTACCCTCATAGTGACCGATAAGATCTCGTGGGATAACCTCAACCGCGACTTCATCGCCAGCACTGAACTGTCGCGCGCTTTCCTCGCGTCCTCTATACTGGTCATGGACTTACTCATCGTTATGCAGGTGAGCAGCACTGGTAGTATTTATACAGTATCTTAATTGGCACCGAATGGTAATCGGGATGCCGTTCAGGCATTGATTTTTATGCAATTTGTTTGACGTAAAACATCTATAAATATATTGACAATTCTTAGTACCTGTGCCTCACTCTGTATATAAATAGGGCTTTACCTCAAATCTAGTTTTATGATTGCGTCGGAATAATCTAATCCCTGGGCTTAGGACTGGGATTACTGTACGAATTCCTAAGTTTTGATTAGAATATACTTATATCTGATGTGAATATTCTTGTATTGAAATTATGTTTTTCTATGAATACAATTCTGTTGTACTGTAGCTATAGATACACTACTTGTCTGACAATTGCATTAATTAGTCTTAAAATAAATATTTGAATGTTTGCCCAATGATTATTGGGTGCGAATCATCACTCATTTGATGCTATCTATTATTCTTTGATGACATTGACTGCTATTATAATTAAGTTGTTTCACAACAAAATATTTTTACAGTTAATATACTTTTTTCATTCAAACGAAAATTTTTTTTGTTTTCCTAATGAATACGATTTTCTGTTTAATAAATAGCAACAGATTTCTATAGAAACGATAATATCGTTTAGCAGTTAAATGAATCGCAGAAAGTATTGATTTTTTTTAAATGACTTAAGACTTAAGTAATTATTATTTAATGTAAAAAATAGTTTATTTAATAAGAAACGCATTTTATATGAGATTTGTTATTAAAATATAAAATTTATTCCAAATTTTATACTCAATATTATTCCTCATGTAATTCAAAAAGGACTGGGATTTTCCGCACTTCGTATGCGATCTGAACATTAAACTTCCCGGTGCTCTACAGTCCTCATATACGCTGAAGTTCTTCAAGAAATCGCTCAAATTTCCCGAAACGACTTTTGCGATTACAGGTATGTATTGGAGAGAAAAACCTCTTCTTTTCATAACATATAATAATTGCGATAATTATTGAAATTTAAAAAACATAATCAAAAACACGTTTAATACGAATCCTAAGCAATAGAAAGCATTTTTAGATATAAATCATTTGAAACATAAATATTAATAAAAGTTTTTCTAATATTTTTTTTTTGTAAACTTTTTCCTATAAACGCATTGCACGGGTAGGCAAATGGTTTAACTACGGCATAATAGTCGGGGTAATGATGTTGGACCTGAATATGTGGAAAAACCAAATCATATACTATCCGCCCGATTACGGCCAATACGTCGACCCAATGCACCACAAGGTGTACACTGTATTCGATGACCTGATCCTATCGACCGGTAACCGCACTCTTTGGGACTACACTACACGTGCCTCTCATATCGATCCGCAGACGAATATGACTTATATTACGAGTGATTTAGTCATTAATAGCCGTTATTTGGGTTATCCCGCGTTCATTAAGGCCATGGCTTTCCTTCCTATCGCTGCCGGTATTTGAATATTATTTTTCAATTCATTTCTTTTGTTTTTATTTCTAAAAAATTTGTTTCAATTTTTGTTTTTGTTTTGTTTTAATGAATAGGTTTTATACTGTTTTTCACACTTATCTATCTGTACGGACGCTTTCCGCCCAAGACTGATGTGTCGGCCGGCGGTCGCCTTAAGAAGCGGCACTCGAGTTGGCGCAGAGAGCGCCGGGATTCCAGACTCGGCGGCTATATATCCTGGCGCGGGATCACTATCTACGGCGGCAACACTGCTATGCAAAGCAAAAACGAGTTAATGAGTTAACCAATCGATTGATCGATCGATCGATTGATTGTTTGAAACAATATTTTTAATTATTTTTTACGTTTAGATAATTATATAACACTTTATATGCGATTAATAATTGTTTTGTCTCTTAATTCATAAGCGCTTTAAAAGTCGATTCGAGTAATCATTTTTTCATTATTTTTTGTTTGTTTTTGTTTTGTTTTTTTTCGTTCATTTTTTTGCATTTAGTGTAAAAAAGTTTTTTTTCTGTTATTTATTTATCGATTTTTTTCTCTCGAATTCTTTTGGGGAATATTTTTTTTTCTTTTTTTTTTGATAGTTTATAATCAAAATTAAGAGATTTTTTTGTGAATATATTTTTTTTTCATTTCTTAAGACCAAAAATCTTTAAACGCATAATACGTGTCATAAAAAACAAAAAAAATATTAATATATTTTTGAGCATTACATCAATTTCTTCCTATTTCTGGACTTATAGTTCGAAGAGGACTAATGCCAACCCTATTGGGGTTGGGGTTAGTATATGTCAGGGTTGAGATTCAGGTTAGAATTAGTATAGGTTTGGGTTGAATACGGGTTCGGAATGTATTTCGACTGCAATTTCGTACTAAAGTCTCGGAATATATGTTTGTTTTGATTAAACTTCTTATGATTTTTGCAAAATAATGATAAAAGTCTACAAACACTACATTTGTTCGCTTACAAGAGCACTCTCTCAGACACTTTTAGTAGCCGTCAGCACCGGTAGTATATTTAGTCAAAAGAATTTTTGTAACGATTTCTATGAAAGACATATCGATTGAGATTTATATTTATAAAAATGGTTTAACGAGTGATTAAATGCCTTTCCATTCAAAGCAACGATAGTTTTATATGTTTTCATCCAATGTATGAAATGAATGGATTTCTATGAGTAGAGAGAGAGAGAGAGAGGGCTTGACATACAAGTGCAGCGTTTGTGCTCTAATCAAAGTGCTATAAATACAATGAGAATAAAAACGAGTGATTTTTTTTGAAGAAAAAATTGATTTTTTATAACAATTAGTGAATTAGTTTTGATTACAACTAAAAAAAAGTAATAATTGATTGCAAAGAAACAAAAGATAAAATAATATTTCAATACTTTTAGTCAGAATTCACAGCCATTTACACAGCAATGCTTACAATAATTATTATAATACAGAATATTCTTTGATAAGAAATAATAATTTTTTGTCTGCATTACTATATTCTTATCGTTTGAATAACAGAAATAGGTTTTGAAATATTTCTAAATATAGACTAATAATCGAAACTAAATATTAGTAATGAATAGAATTTATTATATGTATTGAAAACTAAAGTCAATTTCAATACATAATTACCGGTATTTTTAGTCTACATTTAGTTCAGAATATTTTTTTTGTTTCAATAATTTGTTTCAATTTTTTTTATTTTCTTTGTTATAATTTGGCATAAATTCAAAGATGTCTTTGATTTTTATCAATCAAATAGCGTATCCAAACCACGAATGTCTGCCATTTATATGATAACTGAATGATAAACATGTGTTTAGAGAGCATAACATCACTTCATATTTCATATTAATATTTGAATTCATATTAATATTAGTTTTCAATACAAATGTCAGTTCAATAACGAATAGTTTTTTTTCTCTCACTTTCTTTTTGTCCCAATTTTTGTTTAGTGCAGAAAAACTATTTTTGTTTCCATATATTTCTGTTTGCCTTCAGTTTTGTCCTTCAATTACAAACATTTTTTTGTGTGAATCTGTTTTTCTCAATGTTTTTACTATTATTTTCTGAAAAATTTTTTGATTTTTTTTTTGTTTATTTATATT
The DNA here is from genome assembly GCA_034693305.1 of Eueremaeus valkanovi. Lineage (NCBI taxonomy): Eukaryota > Metazoa > Arthropoda > Arachnida > Sarcoptiformes > Eremaeidae > Eueremaeus > Eueremaeus valkanovi. The sequence goes on from JAQIWA010001108.1 coordinate 7,317, forward strand.
TTTATTATTTGGAAAAATACATTGAATTTCTGGTTATTAATCATTTTCTATGCCTTTCCTTCAAATTCATTATAATTTAAATTTAGAGATAATATGAAAAAATTCATTACTTTTTGATTAAATTATTATTTTTTTCTTGAGATTACTGTAAGATCTGATAACTTATTGATTATTTTATAGGCTATTAATCTTTTAATTGTTTTTTTCTAATTAATTATTATTTGAGAATATAATGCAAAACATAAATAATTTTTTTTTGTTTATTCAACAGAATATTACAGAATATTCTTTGCATTAAAAACAATATATTTTGCCTTATTTTGTATAATAAGTATTAATAAGTCTTTATATTAATTAGAAAATTGTTTTTTGTTTAGATTTTTTTTTGAATTATATATTAAGTGAAGAAAAGCAACAATTTTTTGGTAAATATTAAGAAAATAAATACATTTATTGTGAAGTTTAAGAAAATTTATTTTTTGAAAATAAAATTATAAAATAATTATTCAATTCATTGTGTGTTTGATAAGAATTTTTGTTAAATTTTTTGTTAAAGAATAAGATTTTTCAATAAAATTAAAGCTATTTTTAAACTAATGGCAAATATTAATAATTTTTTTTATTAATGATTATTAAAGAAATTTAAGTTAAAATAAGTTTAAAAATAATGACATTTAAGTTATTTGTTATTAATCTTATGTCAAATATTTTTTTTTGTTTTATTTATTCTCAGTTTGTTTTCGTCTCTCATATTATGTTAATATTTTGTATTAATTTTTCGCCAAATTTGTTATAAAAAATATGAAAAATAAAAATAATTTATTAAAAAACGGATAAAATTTTTATTCCAAACAAAAGCAAAGTATTTATCGAAAGAATATTCTTAAATAAGTTGATATAAAAGCGATTCTGTTATACAATGAATACATTTTTAGACTTTAGTAATGAATAAATTCTGATTTACGAAAGTTTTTCACAACTTATTTGAAAAATTCACAAAATTATGTGGATCATTGATCATTGATTTGACATTGAATACATTGGTCACGAAAATAAAGGTATGTTTTCCGACACAAATGCTTTGAATCACGAATTGAACATTGAATTCGTTGGTCTACTAATAATCGGAAACAATGAAAGAAATTCCTATAAAAACATAAATATTTATAAATTATTTCACATTATATTCAAAACTAAATAATTTCTGTCAAAACTGTTCGCAAAAATGTCTAATAATTATCAAATATTTTTGTTAATAAATGCATTTGAATTGCTTTTTACTACAGAACTAATTGAATGCAATACTAATAATGCAAATATCAGTTCAGAAACTGATCCTGAATTACAGTCCAATATTAAAGGCTATGATTTCGGTAAGAAAATCAACTTTTTATACAAAAAATCAAAAATATTTATTGAAATAAAAAACTTTTAATCATTAAAACTCGATTCAAATGACTATAAAGAATGTGGAAAACGACCGAACATTATGGCTATAGTCGGCGGTAAGTATATGTCATTTTGATACTAATTAAATAACCCGGGATGACAAGGGATGACCAAACTTTTGCTAAGGGAGGGGTGTTATTATGTACACGAAATATACTAGGATATTTTATATTATAATTAATTTAAGCTCTGGCCAATTTGCACAATTGCCCTTGCATGTTTTATAGGTATCGACGCTCAGCCGAACACCTGGCCCTGGATGGCGGCCATATATGTACGGGTGAACCCCCGAAGTAAACCCCGATTCATATGTGGCGGCGCTATCATAAACAATAACTATATACTATCGGCCGCCCATTGCTTTATGAGTCCGGGCGGTGGGAGAGTGCGCGCCAATAGGTTCCTGGTTAGAGTCGGCACTTATCGGCTGTCCGACACTAACACTAAATACAGAGAAATAGCAGAAATAAAAATACATAAAAAGTATAATAATATTCAACACTATTCGGACATTGCGTTGATTAGAGTCAGAAATAAAATAGCATTCAATCCGACTCTCGCACCCATATGTTTGCCCAGAGGTTCGCACTTTCAGAACAGAGATTTTGTTGGCCATCGAACACAACTGATCGGTTGGGGCGCCACTCGATTCGGGGGCGTCGGCAGCAATGATTTGCAAGAAGTCGAAGTCAACGTCATTGACAATAAGGACTGTAATCGTAATTATTCGCAAATCTTTGGACACGAATCGGGTTTTCCTAAAGGTATGAATCGATTGCTTAATACTGACATTGATTTTCTTAAACCCTTATCCCCCGAACGCTCGGGTCGTGTATATCGTTAACCTAAAGGTATTAATCAGGAGCTGATATGCGCGGGCTTTCCGAATGGAGGAAAGGACAGTTGTCAGGGCGATAGTGGCGGACCTTTAGCTATGGAGGTCGGCGGCAATTGGTATGAGCTGGGTATTGTCTCGTTCGGCTATAAGTGCGCTGAACCAGGATTTCCAGGTTTGGTATGAAATATAATAATTGTTTGAATTAACCTATAATTGCATTACAAATAGGAATCTATACCAGAGTTAGTAAATTCGTTGATTGGATCGACACTAATGCCCGATAAAAAATGTACCCCACGTACATTGAGCTCCAGAATTGGTTGATTCGGTTTAGATATGAAATAATGTGTGAAAAATTTGAAAACTGATTCTCAGATTTCTTTTCATTTGTTTTATTCAATCATAAAATCTTATATAATATTCATATAATTTATAAATTTCTACACAATATATATTCAAATAATTTTTTGTCTCATTTTTGATGTTTTTTTTTCTTTCTTTTTGTTTTTTTTTTGAATATTCAATAGATTTATAATATAATTACAGCCAATATATACGAGAAGTTTAGAAAATGAAAGAAAAAAAACAATAAAACAAAAAACCATTGAAACGGAAAACTCCTTTTAATTCGCAAATTAAATGATAAATAAAATCAAATAATTATATAATAATAGAAATTAAGAGAAAAAAAAATTTGATTTCATTTTAATTATAAAAAAAAAATTCATTCATAAAAACTAAAACTCGAAATGAAAATCGAAAATAAAATCCATTTTTAAACTGCAATTGAAATAAATTAATATTTTTTTTCACTTAATATATATACTAATCGTAAGAATAATAATCGGATTATAAATAATTATATTTTTTGTTTTTGTTGTTTTTCTAATAAAAAAATTTTTTTTTCTTTAAAAGTATTATTAAAAACATATTTAATATAAAAACAAAATTGCCTTAAAAATGAAGACAAAAATGATTTAAAAACAGAACTGAATTGAAAACACAATTATTTAAGGCATTGACCAAAAAGAGGGCAAAAAATGAAATCTTATATTAAAAACAATATTTAAATAAAAAAATTGTTTGTTTGAGTCGATTCTCATTAAAAAAATGATAAAAACAATTAATTATTTATATAATAATTATATAATTATTTTTGTTTTTCTGTCCTTTTCTTTTCGATATCTATTTGTCTTAACATTTATTTCGCATTCGTTTCCACTCTTTTGTGTCTTTTATTTCACTTCTTATACATAAATAATATAATAATAATAATAATAATTAATATAATTATAACTAAAATAATAATAACTATAAGAATAGTGTGTTTTTGTGTCCACACTATCGGGCGATGTTGTTGAGGGTCTGGCGATAGGTTTTAGGGGGTAATTGAGGACAGGGGCCGGTAGGCGGCAGGAAAACGGAGGTCGAGTTGGGCGGCGGTGGCGGCGGCGACAGAGGGCCCCCGTGCTGTCCGCTCTGGGAGAACCGGCGCGGCAACAGTGGCTGCACTATAGGCAGGTCGAGCGCAGAGTTACGGCGCGGAAGAGTGATCTCGGAGTTGAGTCGTTGTATGACCTGATGCTGACCTCCATGTCCTCCACCGGAATGACTGTAATTGCGCGGAAGCGTCGAGAATGTGGCGCAACGGGGAGGCAGTGGAGGCGGCGAACCGTCCTCTCGGCTCAGACTGTTGCTCATCGGCACGAATGTCGGCGCGAATCGACTGCGCGGCGACGACAGGTCAGACGACTGCGACGAACGGGCCGTCCGATTGATTCGTGGCGGCAATGGCGGCGGCGTCGAGGGGTTCGGCGGCAGAGACGGCATTGTCGACCAGGGGTTCGGCGTCGGAGGCGTGGAATGAATGGGTGTCGTCGGCGACGGACCGCTATATATAGAGCCGCCGCCGATGAAGACGGGAGCGAATACGGAATGATCACTGCCTGCGCCACAACTGGTGGCCGAATACGGCGGCGTCAGTGGTGTCGACGGACTGTGTGTTTGGCTGTCGTCTGCGATCGAGTCGTCGTTTTGCGTATTGGACAGTGAGTTAAGTAATGAGTCCAGCGATTGAAGCGCCGGCAGGTGATGGCCACGACTGCCGCGCGGCTTAATGCCCGGCGACTTAAGACTCAATTCTGGCCAACGGCGAGGCTTTTGGATGGGAACGGGATATGAATTAATTGAATATAAAAAGCAATTGTTTTCTATATAATGACAGCTATTATCGCAAAACTCACGAATTTGTTCAGTTGTTTACAACCTCTCGGCTCCACATCCAGTGATTTACTGTACAGATAATCGATAAGCTCTTTCTCGTCGAGATCTCCCAATGGGTTGAGTGAGTCCAAGAAGTGCTGCAAACAATCGAAACAATCAAATGATAAACACTTTTATAAAAACATTTCACAAAACAAAACAAAACCAAAAATATTTTTCTAATCATTCAATCGATTGATCACTACTTATAAGCAGAGATCGGACTCATTTGAATGGCATCGACACCACAGGGCTTACCCTTATCTCCGGCTGCACAGTCAGGCAATAGGGCTGGTTCTGGTACTGTTGTATTTCACCGGTAATTTCGGCCACTTTTCTACGTTTACTGAAATTGATTAGCCTTTGACTCGATATAGTGTTGTGACCGGAAGAGGAATTGCCGCACGAAGTGCTGTTCATACTACCAGTGCCGCTGTTCATGCTGGCCGTCGTGCCGCTGTCGTGTCGGGTCGCCATACTACCCGTGCACGGGATTGTGGCCGCAGAAGAATAGCTCGCATTGGATGAGCTCAACGACGATAGAGATGTGTTAGTCGTCTGAACACTCATCTGAGAGGATATGGATGTGAGCGTCGTCTGCGAGTCGTAGTGATTCATGGGTTGGGGCGTCACTAAGAACTCGGGATTTCCCTCTTCGATGTGCAGTATGTTTGTCAGATACATACCGAAGAAGGGAACGCAGGGAGGGTTTATCGAACGCAACTTCTCGTGGTATCTGTGCCCACATATTGGCATAGAAAAGGATAACAATGTTTAGAAATGGGTTTAAAATCATATGAATTCATATAAACTCTAAGAATATTATGCTTTCGTATGAACTGTAAGACTGTTTAAGAGTAAGAAAAGTAAGTATTTGTGCGAACCGTTTGAAGTGGTCGACCATTAGTTCCTGTGCGTCGTCGAGGGCTCGCTTTAGTTTAGAGTTGCGTTCAATACAACTCATTGTGTGCTCCAAGCGGTGAACGCACGCACTGTTCATAGCACTGACCACTTCTAGTACGCCATTAAAGTTATTCAAGTCTTGCAATACAATCATTATTTCGATTATACGCGACATTATGGCCACCCGTTCCTCGAAGTTCTCCGTTTCGACGATACACTTCTCCAACCAGAATGTGAACTGAAATAAGGCATTCGTATTAGTCATGTCCTCAACTGACTGTCCATTTCAAGGCATACATTGGTTGTGTGTCTAATCATTTTGAGCAAATTGGGTGACGTCTTCTGTCTGTCCTTTTTGGTCCAGACGACGGACTGACCCTCAGCACCAACCAGTTCGGACGGCTTCACAGCCCTATACAGTTCAAACTCTAATAGTGTCAGCTGTCGGGCCAACTCGATTGGGTGCAGCTATAGGTGCAGAAGATATGGAACCAAAAAAAATCAAATTATAATTCAATTAAACAAATATTGAAAAAAAAACAAAAATGTAATCATAAACCGATGGAAAGGGAGGGGGAAAGGGATAATGGTTAAGAAAATTAATTGCAACTAAGATAACTGAGCCATACGCACCGTAAGCAAATCAAACTTGTCGGGGTCGCGAGTCAGCCACCACTCTATGTTCGGCGGCTGTCTCTCGAAGCTGTGCGTAATCTGCGGTTCGCCTGCACTCAGCTCTGACTTGCGCTCCAAAACCTTTTTGATATTCTCGCACCACTTCCTCATATTCTTCTTAGCCCTGACCTTCTCGTCCAGAAACTTCTTGAGTGTGTCCAACAGGTTTGGGTCGCGTTCGAAGTCGTAGTAGTGGTTATCGATCCAATGTCTCAGTACGTTAAGCACCCGGAACTGGACCGGCTGTGAGTACTCCTTACGGAAGCGCTTAAGGATCTCCCTGTGATTGTTCCGTAGGTCTGTGTTCTCGTACAGTGCCTGCTGTGAGCCGTCCATTGAATTGTTATAACAACACAACGAACTGTTGTTATACTGAATATCATTATTATTGTTGTTATAATTCAATGTCTGGTTCGGCGTCTGTTGGCCGGCACAGGCATTGTTGTATTCGGCAACAACCGGTGGTTCGGGTATTTCGAACCGATCTATCAACAGGTCTAACAGGTCTTGTGGTGTACAGAATGAACGATATGTAGTGAGAAATGTGCGGACAAACATCGGGTCGGCATACATGTGGTAAGTGAGCCGTTCGATCAGCTTTAGTAGTGTTGCGCCTGAAGTGCATACGACAGGTAAGTGTCGGACAAAAACAGTGGTAAACATGAATTCAATGATCGGATTCAGAGAACAAAAAAGTACTAAAAATAAAAAGATCGCGGATTTCGTAGGGCTTTGAAAGAACTCTTGTTTTTGATAAATAAAATGTTTGAACAAAACAAAAGCTTAGCTATAATTATAGCTCAGGTATTATGAACACAAAGCCCTCTCTATTCACAGCGTAATACAGATTACTTTTTGCTTCAAAAAAAAGAAAAGAATTCCCAATTGTTTTCATAAAATGATCAGAACTACATTGAGCTCAGGATTATTTGATGAATACGAACAGCGAATATAAGCTGAGAATCCGGTTCGCCATTACTTATCGATATATTCATCGCAACTATTGTTGTCTGTTATCTAACTGTGCGCTCGACTTATGCTCTCCTATTCATTGATTATTATCAAATGTCATAGTTCATAAACTTGGTCAATGAACTACTCTGACCAACACTGGGGTTGAGGTTCAGAATAGGACAGGTCTTATGTATAATCAGAATAAATGTTATGAATTTAATTGGAATTAATTAGAATCAGAGTTGTCTCACAGGAATGGTGTCTATATTCAGGCGAAAAAGCGATTGATCAAAATGGCCAGGCTTATTGACATGTCTGAATAGAAGGTTTAGTTTGAATATAAAGCACAAAAGTATTACATATTTTGCTAAACCATAAGTTTGTTAATTCTATGAGAAGATGACCCAACACCAAATAGTAAGTAACCAAGATCAAATTCACAATGTGGGGCAATCGTTAGACACCTGATTCTCAGTCAGAAAAGTCTGAAATTTTTCCAATATTTCAGAAAAAAAACTAATATTTTCGGCAAAAAACTAACAAAAAAATTATTGTATTTAAAATTTTTTCCGAATTTTAAATCTATTTTAATCTTAAGTTTGAATGACATTCGCTATAACTCCTGCGCATCACTGGTCGGCACATCTGTGCGCAAGCAGTCAGAGTTCAAATGCGAGTAAACATTATTTAATATATAATTCAATTAAAAAAAACTAAAAAAGTGTTTAAACAAAAACATAACAAACCTTTGATGAGAGGAACGTTAGAATTGGCTTTACTTTCTTCGAAGATAATATTAGAGTCGGAGTCCTCGACAGCGAACCGGTAGACGTCGGGTGAGGGCAGACGTAACGGATGTTTCTTTGCCTCATCGATAAGCATGGAGTCGAGTGTCCTCTCAAGCATTGACCGGGTGTTCAACAGTATTAGGTTCGACAGCCAAAGGGCCTTCTCTTCCGGTGTTTTGGCAAACAATATAATTCGGGTTTGATTTCTGAAAAATCAAAAACAAAAAACAATTAATAAAAACAAAACAAAACCAAAAAAAACACTAAAAGCCAAACAAACAAACAAATAATGTAATCGACACATACCGGGGCGCGATCTCGAACGCATATTTGGGCAGATGATGGGCACCGCCACCACCGATGCCACTGTTGTTATTATTGAATATATTGGTGCCGTTTATCTCACTTTCGTTGTACTCTTCTCTGTCGATAATCTCAATATTTCTGATTAAGTACTTCTCTTTGAGCCTCCAATCGCACTGAGGGTTACCGCCGACGGCCACAGTCATAGACGAGCGCTTGTTATTGGGCTTACATAAGACCATTAGGCCGTCGAATAGGAATACGTGCCGTTCGGTTATACGGCCAGAACGGGCCGAACTGCCGGACAGTTTGCCCAGCGGTCCGTCCATAACGAACTCGTTGCAGAACTGGCCGATGTCTTTGCCTTCCCAGCCATCTATCGAGCGCTGCAGTTCAGACATTTTGGTCAGCGCTGCCGACCTGTTGGTGCGTCCGTACAGACGCAGATAGCCTTCGCCTAAAAGATAATAAAATAATAAAAATTAAAAAAATTATTGAATGAAAAAAAAATATTTCAATCAGTCAATAGAAAAAATAGAGATGCGATTGGAGTTGGGCTCAGGTGCGCAACAATTAAAATGGATCTCATAATTGGGTCATACAATACACATCGGAATCCATAACCAAAATACAGATTCAAACAGAAAATCAATAATAAGTAATGAAAAGCAAAACAAAAAATAAATAATAAAATATAGACAAAAAATAAGATAAAAAATTAATGAAAGAAACAAAACAATAAAAAACAAAACCTATTAATAGACATATAGAGAGAGAAAATCTCTGGGGGTTTGGGGTTATAAGCGTAACAGCTGTCCGACTGAACCAAACTAATGGAAAGACCGAAACAATTGGTACGAATTGTGTAAACGATAAAAATAGTGACAATTATTAAATACTTTTACATTTAACGAACGAAAGATAGTTTTTAATATTGAATTTGAATTTATTTTTTCGCTTATATCTTGGCTGTGCATCAGCAGCACTGGACGCCATTACTTGTTCTAATTGGTACTATAGGTGAGGAAAGGAGAGGAGAAGTGTAGTGACTGAGAGAGACAGCGATGACTGGAATCGATCGAATCGAAAGCGAATCAAATGCATGAAAAATATATGACTATTATTCAGAGCTGACTGGGATTACACAACGCATCCCAATATAACTCATGCATTCTCTCATCCAAGCACAAGCTGAGCTGAGCTGAGCTGAGCATGCTAGTCCACAGCTTCTCAACAAATACCTGTGCGAACAGTCACTACAGTCGAGGTTATCTGAATTCCCGGATCGATAAACACATATTCAATAAAACTATTCCGAAAAACATATGTCTAATTGAATGCATAGAATACTTGATCTTGGTAACATAACTCAAAACAGTCTTGATTAAAATCAATTCTACCAAAAAAAAGGATTAGCTAGTTCAAACTAGAATACTTGTTGAATAATGGAATTTTTCACAGCATCGGTTTAGTTAAAATTTAGTCTTGGTCTCTATTATTAGCTTGGTAAATTATAAGTGCTTGGTACCGTAAAGCATGTACTGTATATATATTGTATACAAGGGCAGTGAGTTGGCCAGGTATGCATTTACCGTATTACAGTTAAGATTATGCGGAGACTCAGCCAATAACTAACTGTACAAATATTGATCAGGCAAGCATTTGCACCCACACACATCGACGACAGCGGCTTATCGCTATGGCAACATACAGGTGCTAAAGAAAGCCCAGATAGAAAATAGTTTATCAAGTTTTGTCGTTTTTTTTCATCACTACTGGAATACAGTAGTCATTGGAATACACAGAGCAATGAATTATTCAATTCATAACAATATTTTAGATACGGATCAATCGAATAAACCAAAACACAGAACAAATTATTTCGCAACAAAAAGGAGTCAAATATTTATCGATTTATTTCTTTGAATAAAATTGAAATAAATATGATTTTGAAAAAAATGAAGAAAAAGATTCTGTTATACAGAGAGTATAGCAAAAGAATATTCTTATACTGAATGGTCGTTTCGAAAGCCAATCAATCTCTGGATTGCTTTCTATTTATAGATATTTACAAAAGAGTTTGAAAAAAAAACTCATCCATGTATTAGAATGCAGACGAATATAACCCACCACTACTTGAAATAATCAATTTATATGTCAACACAATTCGCAGTCAAATACAGTTTTCAAATAAAAAGGTTAATAAACTTGACTATAATTTTCGATATTATAATCGCTTTTATTCAATGAGAATCAGATTATATGCTTATAAATAGAATTATTATTTTTTTGATAAATAATGTCAAAATCAAAGATACTGGCAATTAGAACACCCTGCTATGTCAAATGATAAACATACCCGGATGCTCAATAAGTTTTAAAGATAGCTACTTTACAAAAAGAAATTGTTCATGCAAGATCTAAAATAATCAAGATATGTATTTTTAAAACATGCTATTATGCGCTAGATCAAAATCTAACAATACCAGGACCAATTAAATAGTAAATAATTTTTGATAATGAATTTTGGAATAACACATGAAAATTAAAATTTCGAGCAAGATATTTTTGTTAGTGCATTTTCGCTGACCCTGGTCATAATAGTCAGAGGTGAACCGATTTGATTAATCAAGATAATTTTTTAAAAGCATAAAAAACTTGAACTTTAAGTCTTATTGAACAGACGACTAAATAATTTGACTGTTTTTGTATAGAAATAACATTTCTTTAGCAAACCTTTAGCTTCTATTCATTTGAATTTTGTATTAAAAAAAAGTAAAAAAAAATAATTACAACAAAAAAAGTTAACAAAAAAAATGCTTCAAAGATATGACAGAAAAAACTGAAATAAAAAAAATTACATAAAGAGTTGCAATCGAACTGATATTAGAAATTGCATCTATGCTACCGCAACAATAATACCGAAGTTATATAAGCAGATGAATAGACAGTAATTCAAAGATAATAATAATAATAATAATAATAATAATAAATATTTTTATCAATTAATAGGATTTAATGAATAATAAATGAAACGAAAAAAAACACTTCAAAAGAATAGCAATAATTAAATGCAAATAAATAATGAGAATTTAAAATAAGTTATCGGTCATATGAGCGTCAAAACAGTCTGGAACCATTTTGAATAATCATTATTGCGCAATGTTTCTCAATTTTTCGCTTGATTACACTGTTTTCACTGAACTAACCCGTCTATAATCAGTTTTATTTTCCTTGTTTTCCAATGCTATCGACTAATGACTTGAATATCTGTTTAACTATTTTGCATAAAATTTATGCAAACCTTATATAAGACTAGACTTGTCTGAATAGATTGCTGAGAATTATTCTCAATAATCAGTTTAGTTTAAAAATGTTGTAAACAATTCTGATTTTGTTCGCAAAGAAAAATTAGATTAATTTTTCATACATTATTGCCTTTCCTCCCATTCCTTCCCCCCAAAAGAAATAGCACTTGTATTACACGTTATTATTGAAAAGTGTGAATAATTCTCATTAAAATTCAATTAAAATAATTAAATATAACATTAAAAGCAATAAAACAGTTGCGAAAAAAAATGCAATAAAAGTCAAACATTGTCTGACTTTCATTGCGTGCATTAGAACTGAAAATAAATAAATAAAATATTTGATTGAATGCACAGAAAAATGAAATAAAAATAGAAAAAAAACAGATAATTGGCTAAAAATAAAACCAAATCTAATCAGTGTAATGGCCACAGACCTGGCTTAGCATTCCTTTTGCAGCACTGTTCCAGTTTGTTCTTGAGCGGCAACAGCTGGCCCTCGGCCTCGAGGAACAGGTCCTTGTCCTCGTTGGAAGTGGTCAGGTCTTTGAAGAGTTCGATGTATTTGAAGTACGAAAGACAATGATATACCGGTCCGAGCAGTAGCTTCGGCAGAACGTACTTAAGCGCCAGATTCATGCCGTGGCCGGTCGTGGACAGTGTGGCCGATAGCCGGGGCTCAGCGAGCAGTTGGTGTATGCGATCGCGACAGGAATTGGAGACAACATCCGACGCATACTTGTCGTACGATTCAAATTCGGCGCATTCGGCGAACTCCTCGAAACAGACGCCTATAGTCGGCGGACAGCTATCCTCTGCCACTTCGACCGCGTCCTCAATAGAGCCCAAAAAGTTGACACTAAAGTCGTAAATGTCGTCGATATTGAAGAATATTTTGTCCAACTCTTTCTGCGGCAACAGTTTCCGTATCGGATCCCGAAATACTTTGATTATTAGATTCAAGTCTCGTATGAATTGTTTCTCTTCGTGTATCAGGTCTTTGACCACTTCATCGTATGTGACACTCGTCCGGCGCTTCTGTTCGCAAATGTCTTCGTTTATGTTACTGTTGAGCGACACGTCGTCGTCCGGATAGAACATATCCATTAGGATTGTGTCCGCACACATAGCAATCTGTGTCCGCACAGGTTGGTTGGGTTCGGATGGTTGGGCGAACACATATCATATCAATTAGTATTAGTTATACAATCAATCAATCATTATATCAGTTATTATTCATATTAAGCAAACACTGGACTCTATTTGTGCCTAACATAAGGGGGCCGGCAGTGGAATAGCAATCGAACCGGTATTTAAATAATTAATATTCAAAATAATTAATATTAATAATCAATCGATTCATTAGAATTTGAATCAAATGATTATAATTCTTAGAAAATTGTGAAAAATATTCATAAAATTCAAAATAAATATCAAAAAAAACAAAAAAAAAACTTCAAATAAAAGGAAATATTATACGAATTATTGCCAAAAAATCTAATAATTAATTGCATTCATAAGACATAAGACGAAAAGCATATAAGAATCGACACTAAACTGGCGCTAAACTGGTCGGACAATTGCACAGTTAGTTGGCATACCTTAATGTCCTGACACGTGATCTCTTCGTGTCTGATATTCTTGACGTAAAGACCGGCCAAACGGAGAATATCGACCGCAATATACTCGAGAACAGCGACGATATATTGGGTGATATGTATATCGATCTTATGGCCGAACACTTCCTTCTGCAGCAACTGATGGATCCGATCGAATGGCAGACGGATTGGCAGCGAATCAACTGAAACACTCTTCTGCTTCTTGAAGGTCTTCATCTGGAGTAGTGTCTCATTGGCCTTGGCTTTGGCCCACTTGTCCAGCGGGTGCGGGAACAGGCGCTGCACCCGTTCCTCGACCTCCAGCACAGTGTTGGGCTGATTGTGGGTCAGATGTGATAACAGTCTTATGATAAGACACTCGACGTATTGGAGTGCGTCTTGTTTTGCACTCAGACCCGAATGCACTCTCTGTTGGATCAGCTCCAGTGATGTCACGAATATATTCCTCCACTTCTTGTAGTTCTCTTCCGATTCAAAGTCATATTCAGACGAATCTCTCGTTGAATACATTATTAGTATTTGTTTTCGTTTTTTTTAATTAATTATTATTTTTCTTTATATTAAAACTAAAACTATTTTTATATTAATTATTATTTTTTTATTATATTTTTTTTTTGAAAAACCAATAAATATTTTTTGTTTTGTTTTTTTATTTAAATTCCTTTTGTTTTGTGTAAAATATATTTCTTTTTTTTTCATTCAATTGAATTAAATTATTATTATTTTTCTTCTGTTTTTTTGGATTTGATTTTTAATTTTAATAATAAAAACAAATTTTTTTTGTTTCA
>JAQIWA010001109.1:0-21188 GCA_034693305.1 Eueremaeus valkanovi
TCTCCAGGCTTATAAGGGTTATTTTGATCACAGATGATGATACAATTGATTTATTTGATCGTGCTAACTAGATTTTAAGAGATAATCGAAGTTTAATTTTCGTGGTCCGGGTCTTTTATTTTAGAAACAAAAGATTGAAATGATTTCGAAACTGCATTCAAACAGATTTGGATAAAATTCAAGCATTTATTTAACGAAAGGTTATGTTATGGAAACCAATGGCAGCCGTTATGACCAGAATTACAAACCAAACTATTGGTGCAATTATGCCGTAGAGCACATTCAGGTTATACACATCCCAACCCCTGGATATAACGTAACGCATGGAATCCAAAGCCAGTGTTTGCGGTCCGTAATAACTGATTGGTTTCATGAATGAAGGCATGGCCTCCACGGGCCAGAAAATGCCTGATATGATGGACACCGGCAGGAAGGAGGCCATAGACATGGCCAGTGCTTGGCTCTCGTTTTCGCTGAACGCTGATACTACCAGTCCTAATGCCATTCCCACCAGGCCTTGTATCAATGTTATCATATAAACCAATACTATAGAGCCCTGGGATTCGATGTCCAGAATATAAAACATCGTTATTATACTCAACAACACCTGTACTGCCAATACAATCAATTGAGTACTGATTTGCGATACAATAAACTCGAATGTCTTAACCCCAGCCACAAGTGTCCGCTCGAACACCCCGTCCTTGCGCTCCAATACTAATGTGATTGCAGTCAATGCCATCGCAGCGAAGAATATGCTCATTGATATCAGACCTATCAGTGATTTTATGTTTGTTAACAGAAAATAAACATTAAATACATTAGAAAAGAGTTATTAATAAATGAATTGAATTTTGAATTAATTGTTTAAATTAGATAATAAAATCATACCATACCGGGTGCCATGAACTCCGTCATTTGAGGTGATTCCACACCGTAGATGATGCCATCAATGGATATTGGGTTTTGCATTCCGGACTCAGATATGTCAGCGCCGGCCAACTCAGCCATAATGGTTACGCTCTTATTGTACGTTAAATACATTTCCTTCTGAATTGTATTACTTATGACATAATTAGTTGTGTCCAGATATAGGCCGATCTTCGGTATAGACCCAATCACCCCCTCATAGGCTATGTTCTGCATAGCTCTGCTATAATTGGCGGCAAAACTGATGACAGCCCAGGCCTGACCGGCCCTGACTTTGTCGAGCGCTGAGTCCAATGTGTCGAATGGTATCAAATTGAAAGTCTGGTTATTAAGAGATCGCAGAAATAGATCACTCATTACTGCCGGACTGTCCGGATTGTAGACAGCTATTGGCAGGTCATAGGGGTCGGGACCCAGACATGTGAAGTTCAATAGGCATTGGAATGAAGGCATAAGAAACTGGATTATAAGCATTGATAGATTCCTACGAATTCCGGTTATATTCTTCCAATTAAGAGCACCGATACGTCGTATGAATGCAAAACTTGTCTTTTGGGCCAACATTTTTGGCGCTTCTCTAGTATTCGGCTTAAAATGCATACTCGATTGATCCTGAGCTTCACTGATGTCTTTTAAATAAACATATTTATCATTGGCTGAAACGTATTGGGATTCCGGTCTGACTTTCATTTCAATGCTATTGTTATTATTATTGACGACAATAGCATTCAGTTCTCTATCATTGCTCTCGATTTGACATAACTTCAAGAAAACGGATTCAAGTGATGGCAAATTCATTGTATGCAACAACTCGTTTGGATTCCTTTCCATCAATAGTTTCCCGTTTCTCATGAACGACACGACATCTGCACTCCGGGCCTCTTCTATGTATTGAGTCGTTATTATTATTGTTAGACCCAACTCCCGGCACAGCATCTCCATGTGGTTCCATATGCTCTGTCGAAGAACTGGATCGACGCCTATATATCAGGAAACTTATGAAACAATTGCTTCAAATGAATAAAAAATTGATTATTGATTGCAATTCATACCAACAGTCGGTTCGTCCAGAATCAAGAGCGGAGGCGAGTGTATGAGTGCCACCGCTAGTGAGACACGTCTTTTCTGTCCGCCACTGCTCTCCACAAATAAATTCAAACAATTTTTATAATAGGTTTTTATATATTTTTTATTTTTAATTATTTGCCTCAAGTTTTTGATGAACTTATGCTTATTCGGCAAATTCAGTAATTGAATCAATTGATCGGTTCGTTCGCTGACTTTTGACAAATTGATTTGATAGAGTCGTCCGAAGTATTGCATCGTTTCGTAAATTGAAAAGTCATTGAATAATGCGATTTCTTGAGGCATATACCCTAAGCCGGGACCAGGAATCCCACTGTCCTTCTCTCCTGGCACTCGGCCATATACAGATATGTGGCCGCTGTCCGGCTTTCTTATGCCGACTACACATCGAAGTAATGTTGTCTTTCCTTAATTGACAGGAATTACGACATAATATTCACTATTTATTTTGTATTTGAATTTAAGGTCTGTTCACTCACCGCAACCACTTGGCCCTAACAGTCCATATATCTGCTGACTGGGCACTGTCATGTTGATTCCAGTGAGCACTTGATGCTTGCCATAAGCAAGCATGACATTGGTTATTCTGATGGCCACTTCATTCGGAACAATCTGTTGTGATATTGTCCTAATAGTATCGGTATTAACATTGCCTTTATTTTCGTCATAAAAGGCATAATTATCATAGTATGCATTGGCACTAATGTGGGACATATTTAAAGTACTAATTAATATATTGAATCAATTAGTTTAATAAAATCTTTTAGCAATTATTCATTGATTTTCGTGTCAACTATTTTTTTGTTTAATCAAATCTAACTCTTTTCAGTTGTTTTCTATTTTTAACTAAAAATTGTTTCTAATTCTCAATCAGTTTAATACAAGGATAGTCTGTATTATTTGGCAAAAACAAAAACTTACACCAATTTTAATCATATTTTAGAATCAATTGCTTTGAAATTTTAACCATTATTTTCAGTGGTTTTTGACTTTCTGTTAAAATTAAGCCGAGTCTGTTTTACGAGTTCTGGCCATTAATTCTGATCAGTTTTATGTTTTATTTAAGAATAATATTAATTAATAATCAAAATTGTTTGGAATAAAAATATTAATTGATATTAAATAAACTGAACCAGATTAAAAATTAATTATTAAGTAAAGACTGACTATTTGCAGAAGAATGAGACAGCACAATTCAAGTGCACATATTAATTAATATTTCACAGTATTATACATAAAAAGACTGTATTATAGAATAATTAAACTAATTTTGTAATCAATGAACAGATCATTAATTAATTGGAAATATGAGTTCAATTATACATATCTTTATAATGTCAGGCATTACAGAGAGAGACGGTCTGTTCGAGCCCGGGGTCAATAAGAGATTAAATTTAGATTCCGTCTGAATCGGTTAACTAATATTAAATTTGATTATAAACCGATTTAATCTTCAATATAAATCAAAATTTCAAATTTTAGGAAAAGTATCGATTGTGTACAAAAACTGTGCAAGGTAAGTTTAGATTATTGAAATTCTTGAAGAGTCTGACAATCCGTGCAAATAAGTGACGGATGGAATACTGAAATAGCAATTCATTGAATGCACATTAAAATCAATTCAAAATAATTAGAAAACAATTACTAATAAAAGATAACGAAATGCGTTGAAGAGAAATGAGTTCCAGAAGACGGCTCAGATATGTCTCGTTCGTGTTCTTTGGATATCACCCCAAACAGTGATAGACAACAATATCCAGCAAAACTGGATTCCAGTAGTTTACCCAACGATGATTTGAGTACTATTCGTAGGGGTTTTTATTTAAAATATCCAAAATTCTTAACAAACTTCACACAAAAATTCAAGAAAAAGGTATTGTCTCTGAAATTATTTGATATAAGAATTGTTTATTCATTTTAAACATTATTAGACAAGCGATGACTCGAACAAAGATTTAATAAAAAACGTTAAAATAAATGAACATTTGCTAACATTAGAAGAATTATGTAATAAATTGCAAACTGACCCGGATGAAGGCTTATCAGAAGCAGAAGCCGAGTTGCGACTCATACGTGACGGACCCAATGCTTTTACACCACCCATACAGACACCTGAATGGCTGAAGTTCTTTCGAGAGATGACCAGTGGTTTTGCACTATTGCTTTGGTTTTCAGCCATTGCCAGCTTTGTGTCCTATGCTCTCGAATATACTGAACAAGACGTACGGATTAATCACATTCTTATAGCTTAAACCTTTAAAAACATTTATGACTTGAGTTCCTTCAGCTTTATTTGGGTGTCGTGCTAGCCCTGGTAGTAATCATAACCGGGACATTCTCATACTATCAGCAGCGAAGCAGTTCTGAAGTATTTGAATCCTTCAAACAGATGATACCTCCGGTACGACATAGTTCTCAGAATTGTTTTTAAAACTGTATAAAACATTAAAATCTTTTTTTAAAATATATTTTCATAGAAAACTTGTGTTATAAGAGACGGTCAGAAGAAAATGATTTGCGCTCAACAGGTAGTGGTCGGAGATCTGGTATTTTGCAAAAGTGGTGATAGAGTTCCCGCAGATATACGTATAATCAGATGTGAAGCCATGAAAGTCGACAACTCGTCCCTAACGGGCGAATCAGACCCACTCTCCCGATCAGCAGAAGCCGGACATGAATTAGCACTTGAGGCCAAAAATTTGGCGTTTTTTTCGACTAACTGTGTCGATGGGAATGGGTATGGCATTGTCATTGCTATCGGTGACCACACAGTTATGGGCGATATCGCGAAAATGGTGTCCAATATAAGCAATGAAAAAACGCCGATCGCTATAGAGATCGAGCGATTCGTCAAAATAATTACTGTCATTGCTGTCACAAGTGGACTGGCCTTCTTTGGTATAGCACTTGGATTCGGTGCCACATTTTTCCAGGCCTTTATTCTTATGATCGGTATAACAGTGGGTAATGTTCCCGAAGGTGTGAATTCATATAATTTCAAAAAGTCATTCAATAATTCTCTTTTTAATTGTTTTCTATGATTTTGATGACAAACTCACAGGTCTTTTGCCCGCAATGACTGTCGCGCTGACAATGACTGCCAAACAGATGGCTTCCAAAAACTGTTTGGTTAAGAATCTGGAATCAGTGGAAACACTTGGCTCGACGTCGACCATATGTACGGACAAAACCGGAACTCTAACCCAAAACCGAATGTCTGTTCAACACTGCTATTTGGCCGACAAAGTCATTAAAGTAAACCACAAACAAGAGGACGGAGAAGAGCTGAACACATCCATACCTGACTGTTGGCAACCGTTCTGCCGGTGCTGTTGTCTGTGCTCCAGAGCTGAGTTCATCGACCAAAATGAGAATATAATGCAAAGACAATGTTCGGGCGATGCGTCCGAATCAGCGATACTTCGGTTTATGGAATCAGTTAAGGGTTCGGTTGAAGAGTACAGAAAACAGTTCCCAAAAGTGGCCGAAAAGCCATTCAGTTCTGCGAATAAATATCAGTTTTCTATTCATAAAAACACTCATAAAAGCTGTAAAACGAGTTCAGATTCAGTGAAAAACTTTTTCTTAGCAATGAAAGGCGCGCCCGAACGCATAGTACGTATGTGTGCCACTTATATATCCAGTGACGGCCAGACTGTGCCTATCGGGGATGAGTTCATTGAAGAGTTTGAAGAGACATACCGTGAGTTGGGATCAATGGGTGAAAGAGTGTTAGCTCTGTGTGACTACGAGTTCTCGCAGTTTCCGGCGAATCATAAATTCAGTTTAGACGAGGAAATGGATTTCCAATTAGAAAACTTCCGCTTTTTGGGACTTATAGCTATGATTGATCCGCCCCGGTATGTGTTGGGCCATATGTTTTTTTTGAGACCATTACTGTTTGCGGTCTAAAAATTTGATTGGATTTTGTTTATAGTCCTTCAGTTCCCGATGCCGTTCAAAAATGTCGTAGCGCTGGCATCAAAGTAATTATGGTAACGGGCGATCACCCGATCACAGCCCAGTCCATCGCCAAATCTGTTGGCATTTTCACTCATTCGCACCGGCGGTCAACCCGTATCTCTCTGCCGACCATTGACTTTGTTATCCGCAATAATACCGCTTCGATTGTGATTCCGGGCGAAGACCTCATGAATATGAGTGAAGAAGAGTTGAGAGAAATACTCAACGATTATAAGGAGATTGTGTTCGCTCGCACTTCACCGCAACAGAAGCTGAGGATTGTTGACAATTGTCAGCATTTGGGACAAATAGTGGCCGTCACTGGCGATGGGGTCAACGATTCGCCAGCACTTAAAAAGGCTAACATTGGGATAGCTATGGGTATTACGGGTGAAGACAAACATTGAATATATTATGGAATCAAAACTGAAATCAATTTTAATTTCAATGAATAGGCTCTGAAGTGTCGAAACAAGCGGCAGATATGGTACTACTGGACGATAACTTCGCCACAATAGTGGTTGGCGTAGAAGAGGGCCGAAGAATATTTGATAACATGAAGAAGACTGTGTCCTATATAATGACGGGCAGTGTTACCACACTATACCCTTTCGTCGTATATGTTATATTCGGCTTTCCTCTGGCCATCGGAACCGTTACTATACTATTGATATGTTTGGGCACAGATATGGTGCCGGCCATAGCCCTGGCCTATGAGAAGGCAGAATCAGATATAATGCAGTTACGACCGCGCAATCCACGCACCGATAAGTTAGTGACGGCTCAGTTGCTTATTAAGGCTTATCTGTTGATCGGTATAATCGCAACCAGTGCTGGATTTTTCGGTTATTTTATTGCATTCCTAAACGAAGGCTTTAAACCATGGATTCTATGGCAAACCAGAGCGGAATGGGAGGACAGAAGCAACAATAACTTTACAAATTCTTATGGCAAACCTTATGTAAGAATTTGCGCAATAAATGAGACTTTTATTATAAATCATTTGTTTCCAGTCTTTTGATGAAAGAAATGAATTACAACTGAGAGCTCAGAGCTCTTACTTCATAGCTATTGTTGTCGTCCAATGGATTGATGTTATTATCTGTAAAACCAGACGAATCTCTATTTTCCAACAAGGATTCGGGTGAATGCAGAATATGATTTTCTTTGAACTGACCTTGGCTCTAAAATCATTGCTTAATTTTGAGCCTAATTTTATTTATTTTAATTACAGAAACAATGTTCTGAACTTCAGTCTAATATTCGAGACCCTGTTAACTGTCTTGTTCACGAGTACACCACATCTAAACAAGGTTTTAAATCTGAGGCCCGTTTGCTATTTGGTTTGGTTGAGTGCACTTCCATTCTTCCTCTATATTCTTGTTTTCGATGAAATCCGCAAATATATCATTAGAAGTCATCCGAACTCTTTCTTAGGCAAACAGATCAACGACTAATTTTTATACTTATTAACTGTGTAAACTTTTAAATTATAAATTAACCAGATTAATATTATTTAATTGAATTTTATAGAATTGTTTAATACAATACAGTATTTGTTAGAAAGTAATACAGTCAAGTGCCATTTTGGTAAACTCATCGGGTTTTATGAATTAGTTAATAGAAACGGAAAGTTAACAAAAATGGAAAACAAATGTTTTTTTTGGAAATTCTTACATAAATGACGTATAAATTGAAAGTGCAAGGATGGCCGAAACAGGGGGTAAAATAACGGATATTAACTTCAAAACTCAAGGCAGGGGTATAGGATGAGATAAAATGGCTTAAAAGATGGCCGCCACAATGGCCGTGAAAATGCCTTTTAAATTTGAAAATTGCCGTTCTTGACCGGATTTGGAATGAATTCCACCTTTTTTTACTTCAAAAAGCAACATTTATACTGAATTAATCATAATTTAGTTCGTTTTAAATAAGATTAAAAAAGATTAAAAAAAATTAACGTTTGGCGCAAATTTTCAGTTTTCGATTTTTTCCTTAATTATCAATATTTTAGTTGAATGACTGAATTTTCAACTTATATCTATCACATTTTATTGTTATATCATGATTAAGAACTTGGTAGAAATTCCTTATTCAGAGAGATTACAAAGCGTCTGAAAATTCAGTAATCTATTCATTTTATTCATTGCAAATCTTTTCCAAATATTTCTCAAACATAATTAGATATAAATTCAAAATTCAGATATTTTTCGCTGATTCAAGGGTTGAACTAATCTTATTGCTTCTGATACAGAACATATGAAAAATATGATCAGGGTTCAATTTTTGCTGACTTATTTGACATGACTCAAATATGAGCTATTTGTGAAAATTTCAGATATATTTCTTATAAACTGTAAAATACTCTGGTTAAGGAACAAAGTAATGTTGGTAATCATGATATCTTATTTCTCACACTTGCAGACATATTATATGTAAAGCAATATTTATATTATTGAATAGCAGTGATGGCCAAGCTTGGCAAACCTAGGGGGAATATGTAAGTAAAATGTCGGATTTACCAATAATTTTGGCTGGCTACTTATGCTCATCGGGTTTGGTTCGCAAATTTTTACCTACAAAGGGAAGGGGGTCAAACCCAATTTAAAAACCTGTAGGGCACTTTGGTTATACCCCTGGTCATTGATAACTGAATAACACAAATACACTTTTTAATGCTTTTTACAGTTTTATTTGCTTTTACAGTTCAATCATATTGTCAACAAAAACGGCATATATTTAACACTGTTTTCTATGTAAATGGTTTCACAGATTAGTGTATAGAAACGGAGAGTTAACAGAAACCGAGTTAATAGAAATGGTTCACTTTTAGCATTAGCTTCTATGGGAGTGGGTTTTGGTTTGGGGAATGAGTTCATACAAACGGAAAGTTAACAGAATCGGTGGTGTACAGAAATGGCACTTGACTGTAATCAATTTCTAATTAATATTCAATAATATTAGTAAAACGTGTAAACTCTATACTCTTATAATTTTTAAAATTCATTTACCATTTCGATCATCAGATATCGATTAAGTCGAGTTAAGTCAATTAAAATGTTCAAGGGCTTCAACTTTTCTAATGTAATTAAAATAATGAAGACTACTATTGTTCATATTATGTAACGAAAAATCTTCCGATCAATACATTGACCGTAAATAGCGATCGAATCTAAAAATAGTACAATCAGTACTGACTGACCTCTAAGTTGAGAAACCTATTGAACCAGTGGTCTGAATGAGTTATTTTTAGACACTTTTTTTCTTAAAAGTGGTTGTGCTGCTCAACCTCTAATAATACTGATTCAAAGGATAGATACCGCATCAAAATCAGCAACATGTGAGGGAAACCCCCTCTCATAAGGGATTTTATAGAGCAATAGTGCTTAAGTAGAATTGTAGCCAAAAATCATAATTAAAATACCATTCGTCTCATCCCAGAGCTGACTATGACGTCAATTGAATGAGTCCTTAAACTTCTGAGTATAACAAATAAAATACACACAAAAACACACAAATATTATATAATCTTTTGGTTCACAGAATATATTGTAACTTAAATATCAATTTCTTTTATATTCTGTTCATAAATATCTATTTTCCTCAATCGGACGGTACAAACGTTAAAATTTGATTACTAAGTATTGGTTTAAATCTCCGAATAAATTGTTTGTTTTTTCAAAGTTTTAATAAGTTTATAAATCGAGAGAAAGGTCGCAATATTTCTTATATAAAAACTTTTGGTAAAAGTGCTTACATTTGACACCGAATACATTGTGCGAAATATGAATTCTTCGGTAGTAATAGAGGACATGAATAGTATTGACAGACAATTGTCATTCAATTCAATTAAGTATTATTTATATGACTATTGGATCAAAGAATGCGATCCAAGAACTCGATTACACTTCTTGTCCAGAGGAGGACCGGAACGGCTATTAGTAGTAATGCTGCTCTGGTTACTTTTTGTCACCAAAATTGGTCCACATCTGATGAAAAATAGAAAACCAATGGAATTACGGAAAACAATGTTTGTTTACAATGTATTTATGGTTATATCGAACGCATATTTTTTCTTACTGTCCATCCGATGGCTCGGTTACGGCAAACGGTTATTAGAATTTGGATTCCCGGCCAGAGAGGACTTCAGCGATGAAACATTGCTTGTGATCGACGGCCATATGTTGTACTGCTATACGAAGTTCATCGATCTGTTGGACACAGTATTCTTTGTTTTGCGCAAAAAGAACAATCAAATCTCATTCTTACACATATATCATCATTTTATGGTACCGGTGCTCGCATGGGTTAGTACATATACCTATTTTATAGTATACTGTATAAGAATTTATTGTTGTATATAAATGAACGCAAATCTGTTTGTCTGACTTAAAATCATATTTGGGTTGATTTGACGATTAATCGGATTAAATATTGGATGAAAAAAGATATTGAAGCCACGAAATTTAGTTTAATGTTAGGGGAGTAGTTCAGTTTATTACACCTATGGCCCAGGAGGGCCACTGGAATTTTCGCTGAGATGACTCGAATTTTGTTTACAAATTATTTGTAATATTTATTGATTTGCACTAAATATTAATCAAAACATTTCTAAACAATGAATATTTAATTAATTTGATTACAGATAGTTATGAAGATCGCCCCGGTAGTTGTGCCCATCAGTGTATTCGCTTTGCTCAACAGTTTTGTGCACACAGTTATGTATTCCTATTACGCTTTGGCCGCATTCGGGCCGGCATTTCAGAAATACTTGTGGTGGAAGAGGTATATAACAGTGGCTCAGTTGATCCAGTTTGTCATCTTTATAACATATGGAGTGTTCCATATATTCCTGAGCACTGGGTATCCTAAGGCACTCTTTTGGTCGGGTATGTCGTTTGCGGATTCAATATTAAAACCTTTTCTAACGATAGGTTTTCTATTATTTTCAGTTCAAATTCAAAGCCCATTATTCTTATACTTGTTTTGGAATTTCTACAACAAATCCTATTCTCAGCCGCAAAGAAGAAAAACAGATTAATATATATTTATTAATATTTATCAATATTTATCCACGTCATTCTATACAGTAGCGATTGATCGAATCAATGTATTAATATTATGCTATTGTATAGTAAATATAATGCTAAAATTTGCAAGGTAATTTTCGTAAAGGGACGGGTTAGTTACAATTTTGGTTTAGAGTCAGTATTTCTGTTTGTAATATACTATACATTAGATTGAAAGCTACTTTCGATAAAGCAAGATTTATGAATTGAGCGAGCTTTATTTGACCCTTGTGTGACCACATATTCAATATAATGGTGTAAATCACTTAATTATATTAATATTTCTATATTTTTTACATATCTTTGAATTTTTTTTTGTATAATTCTTATCATATTTTTAAATAGTATTAAATATAATGCATAGGAATTAATGAAAAATGTTTTAATTATATTCGACATAAACTACTTAACCATTAAAATGGAGTATTTGTAACAAATTATTTATATTTATTAAAATTGATTTTATATCTAAATTGTATCACAATTTCAATTACAATTAGCTTTTATAGTAAACTCGATTAACATTTAGTTTTATTAATGCTTATCATTTGTATTCAAAATATCTTATAATTACTCACTTCTGGTTTAGTGTAGAGATGATCAAACGATAACTGAAGCTGGATCTTGATCATATGCTCGAGAAGATTCTAAAATCATCGGTTACCAAGTAAATTCAAACTACTAAAGTCAAATAAAAATTGCAGCAGCAGGGTGCTACTGTAACAACTTGTTGAAAAATAATTATGTCAATAGAAAAATTAGACTACCTTGCACATTTCTGCTAATATATTAAAAATCTTATGCAAACTAATAGAGTAAACATTATTTAAAATAGAAAAGAAAGAAAAAGAAAACTGATCAAGCATACAATTAGCGTACAATTGATTAATTCGTTAGACAATAAATAAATATAATCATTCATTCATTCATTTCCTATTGTTTTAAATCTTTTAATAAAAGATAATAAAAAAGAATTATTTTAATCAAACAATTATTTAATGACTGCTTATTTGCAATTATAGTGAATATAATTCATAATTATTGTGAATAAAAATTATTTTAATTTCCTTTTCTGATTGATTGAACTTTATTTTTAATAGGCTATCGAACTGTATGTCTGTTTTCTAAGCGACAATAATTGACAAAAATTAATTCTGAATCCATAATCAGATTAGAAAAACTCATTTCAATTAAATTAAATAAGAGATACACTTAAGGAAAATACAGTTTAATCACAAAAAAAGTTGTTATTTTTCTGCGAAATATTTCATATAAAATATTAACATAGATTTTGACCTAAATTTTCTCACATTTCTGCTTAAATTGGTCTTATTTACGATGAAATTTAGTTCAATATCTCCTATCTGTCAATAATTTCAGAATATTTTTACTGATAATTAAATCCATTATTAGGTTTCGCTTTCATTTAAGGGACAAAAATTACTTTTACTTTCACTTTTAGTTTCATTTCTCGAAAACTTTTCTTTTTTTCTCAGTAATTGTTTCTGTGTTTTAAGCATTCGAGTGAAATGAACTGAAATAATGCTAAACATTGTAGACATTGAAGAAAAAATCATTTATCATAAAAAAAATTTAATTTCAAGAATTTATTTCATATGCGGTTATGGTTTGAATAAATATATTTTAATTACAATTATTTTCTGCCATAACTAATATGTAATAAATATTCAAATAATTTATGCAAAAAAACAATTTGAGTAAAAAAAATTTTTGACAACATTTAAGATAAAAAAAAATCTTATTTTCTTTCACTTTCATATTGAACTTAAACATGAAATATTAGTTTAAAACATAAAAAAATAAAAAATTCAATAAATTATTGAACTTTTCAATACTCTACGTCCTTAAACTTCACCATTCATTTAGCAAATACAGTAAATATATTAAATAAGGATAAAATTGAAATCAAGTTTCTCTCTCTTATATTATTTGACCTAAAAATCTTCGTAAATACAAATAATTTTGTTTATAACACATTAAACTTTTTAGATGAAAACCAGATGAGAGACAACAAAAGTAAGTCATCGCTAAAGAATATTTTTGTTCAGTCAAAGGCAGTCACAGTTAGTTTTCAGCGGTTAAACAAATAGCACGCAATCGACTACTTATAACAAATGCATTAATTCTTGAGGTTTTGACTCTGGAATCGAAATTTTAAAGTGATTTTTGTTAATATTTTCTTATTTTAATGATAAGTAAATAATTGTCTGATGTCTGAACTCATGTTCTTTCAATGTCTGCATACACTGAACGACAGGTTTTTAAATGTTTTTTATTAGACAACTGTTTATAAGACAATTGATGTGAAGAAAAAGTAATTTTCATCCTTGAGATGATCTGTTAATAAATAAGTGTTAATAAGAATAAATACATTTTTCTATTAACTAGTGTTTAGGGAAAAAGTTTTTATAATTTTTAAGTAAAACTTCTCAACCGAATAATTGCTATGAATTTAAGCTTAAGTTTGACAAATGCCGGCCAATCGGCACCGGAATCGACAAATGAAATACTCCTTAAAACAATTGATTATTATCTGAATCAGTACTGGATCGATGAAAGTGACCCCCGGACTGAACAATACTGGTTGACCAGTACTGGTCCCAAACATTTGCTGATATTTATGTTAATATGGCTTTTGTTTGTGACAAAAATTGGGCCAAATTTAATGACAAACAGAAAGCCATTTGATTTGAGAGGAATAATGTTTGTCTACAATGTATTAATGGTTATATCCAACGCATGTTTTTTCGTATTGTCCATCCGATGGCTTAACTACGGACAGAGATTATTTGAATTTGAGTTCCCTTCGCGTGAAGACAGGTCTGCGCAAACACTTCAGGCGATAGACGAGACAGTCATCTATGGCTACACGAAGTTCTTTGACTTAATCGACACAATATTTTTTGTGTTACGCAAAAAACAATCTCATTTGACATTTCTGCACCTCTACCACCATTTTATGGTACCTATCCTTGGCTGGGCTGCAATTAAATTAGGACCGACTGTACAACCGATAGCTGTGTTCGCTATACTTAACACTTTGGTTCACACAGTTATGTACTCCTATTACGCACTGTCAGCGTTCGGGCCTAAGATCCAGAAGTACTTGTGGTGGAAGAGGTATATAACCCTTCTTCAGATCATACAATTCGTACTTTTTGTCACCTATGGTGCCTTCAGCGCATACCTGACCTCTGGATGGCCTCGTGGTCTATATTGGATCGGATGGGTACAG
The DNA here is from genome assembly GCA_034693305.1 of Eueremaeus valkanovi. Lineage (NCBI taxonomy): Eukaryota > Metazoa > Arthropoda > Arachnida > Sarcoptiformes > Eremaeidae > Eueremaeus > Eueremaeus valkanovi. The sequence continues at coordinate 14,305 of JAQIWA010001109.1, forward strand.
AATCCTCTCTTCTTATTACTGTTTCTCAACTTTTATCGACAATCTTATAAGAAAAGCGACAAAAATAAGAAAATTTCATAAATGCTGACAATTATCCTATTATTATAATTATTTTATATTATAATTATTTTAATTAAAATTCTGTTTATTTATACAATTTCTTATCTAAACTCAATATTAAAATATATTCAAATAATATTTGTTATATATATATATTAAAAGCGATAAAATGTATCGATTTTTGCCATAAAATAAATACTTATATTCTAATCAACAACTTATCAGAAGTTCTGAATTCACACTATTTTGGAGATTAATTGGAGAATAAATTTATGATTTTTATAGACACAAAGATTTTGTTATGAAATGTATAAAAAATAATTTATTTATTTACAATAATTTAGATTTCAATCGATTATACAATTTTGAGTCAATCAGAAAAACGAATTTATTATTCAAATATTCATTTATAGAAGCAATTCATATTTTTATAGCATCTAGGATGACCAGTCACCTCTAATCTCATCTTGCTATTAATACTATATTATATTATATGTTGAATTCGAGACATACTTTTGAAATACAATTCTCAAAATTTCTCTAAAAATATATAAATATTTATATATTATTCGCATTTATAGCCAATTCTATTCATATATTCATTCTTTTCATAATTATTATTCTTGTCATCGGTTTTGTTGCCAATAGTATTTCCATTGGCCTTAAGGCCACCGTTTCTATGGTTACCATTTAAGCTCTTCTCATATTCTGTATTCTTATTCTTTATGTAAGCTTTTATATAGAAGTGTCCGAACAGTACCAGAAATATAGGACTTTGGATGTGAACTAATATCTGGAGGTAATAAGGAATGCCTTGGATGACCAGGGAACAATATACGGCATATATGGCATATATAATGAACTGGAGCATCTGGATCTGAGTGATGTATTTCTTCCACCATAAGTAAGGTCTGATTTTGGGGCCGAACGAAGAGAGAGCATAGTATGAGTACATAAGCACATGTATGGTGCAGTTGATCAGCACGAATATGCACAATGGCTGCAGTGTCGGCAACAGACGGAAGGCCAGCCAAAAGAGTAGGGGAACTGCCGAGTGATGGTAGAGGTGAAGCACAGATACGTGCTGTTGCTTTTTGCGCAGAACGAAGAATATGGTGTCCAACAGATCGATAAACTTAGTGATGAAGAGTCCGTGTGCCTGATCCAGGTCGTAGATTGTCTGAGCCGATGTGTCGTTCCTCTTATACAATCCAATTATGAATAAAGCCTTTCCGTAATCGATGTAATTGATTACGAATAGCAAGTATTTAATGTTCAGCACAACCATCACTATGTTGTAGCACAGGATCAAACCGCGCAGTTTGAACGGCTGTCGACTCGCCATTAGTTTTGGCCCTAAATTGTAATTATATTAACAATACTTTTAATTGTTTTCATCTTTTATTCGAATATATATTTTTCAGTTTAATTTTCAAAATCTATTGATGTCTATAAAATGTTCCAGGGCCAATTCGACTTTTGAATTATCTCTTTGAATGACTACTCAATTTTTGTATTGTTTAAGTTCTTAAGATTCCTCGAAGTAGTGTTTGATACAGTATTGCTACAAATGATGGCAAATGTGAATATTCAATACATATGTATGTATCAAATAAATGATTCAGTACAGTTGACTTGAAAAGTGTGCGCTTTACTATTTTACCGGTCAAAATGTGCCAGAGTTTAGGCCACATTATCCTGCTAGCATTGAATGTGCTTCCACATCCCATGCCTTCCGCATTCTCTGACTAATTGGGCGGCAATACATTTAGACCTAAAGTATAAATCAATTAGAATTTCGATTATATATAAACTTTGATTCAATAGTAAAATAAACTCCTATTTAAGAAACAATTCATTAATTAAGCCGTAAAGTCAATTGTCTAAACATTTTATTAGTTGTGGTGAAAGTTTAGGAAAGTCTATACAAAGTCTGTATTTTTTTCAAAACTCACTTTAATTGTTATAATTATAGAATTATTTACCAATAAATTATATATTTTAATAACCGCTTAAAACTAAAATTCATTAATTAATTAATAGATTTATGTATTATTGCAGTAATACTTGAAATGCATTTATGCGTATAATTGAGAATTACATTACAGTATTATCAGGAATGGCCACAAGTGGTAAATCTACAAATATTCTATCAAGCTAATTACGAATAAACTCACTGATTACACCCAGGATAGAATATATTTTTACCCACCACTTTCATACCCGTCTTATGTTATCATGAAGACCTTGATGGGGCTAAGATGACTGTCAACTACTGTTATAAACGTTAAATTTTATTTGAATTCGGTTTCATTTAAATAGAGTAAGTGCTGACAAAAAGACTGATAAGCAAATGAATAAAGCAGCCTGCTTGTTCTCTTATCAACTACAAGATAGTTCAAATGGTTTCCGCAATTTTTCAACTAAAATGAATTCAACAAAGAATGTCAATTCGAATAAACCGAATGAATATGTAATTCAATTTAATTAACCCGAAAATCCAATCATTTGAACCACTCTATTGTCACTTAAGATTAAACAATATTTGCATAAAATTTTCATAAAATTCTTTATTTTAGCTTTAATTGCATTCATTAAGAGATCTTGTGATAAAACATGACTGAATTGGTTCAGTTTTAATTCATTTTTCAATAATTGTTTATGAGAGGGCACTTCCGTTTTGAGCCCAACATCATTATTGGAAGTCTAACTCAATTGTACCTTACGTTCATTGCCAGGTTCACATTTAAAGCAATATTCTGGCTCTACCACCTTGGCTATTATTCAAATTATATCAAATAGTAACAAAAATATCGGGATCTTATGCACATACAATTTACAAATAAACTTTACCATGGATAGACAAAGTTTTTCATTTTAGTTTAAACCATTTTAAAATTAAGTGTAGTGACCCTGGCACATTGAGAATATGCAATGAATAATATTTGTTTTCAAAGTCTATCGAAATTTTAGATATTTTTCCAAACCTTAAGGATTAAAAAGTTGTTAATTAAATAGTAATTAAAATTTGGAAGACCCGTAATTGTGTGCAAGAATATATCACATAATATAATCTTGTCTAACAACCAGGTTTCTGATAATCTATTTAATTTCATCAAAAAAATTTCCAAGAAGTTCGCAAATATTTAGCAAAATTATCGTTAAATTGTGATCTGTTTGTCGCAAGTTTGAGAATTGATGGAAAATTAAGCCAGATTTAAACGGACCAGACAACCTAACCAGCTTATATTTGATGCCGAATTATTTTAAGTTAATAATTCTTATAATAAAATCAATTATTCATTATTTGAATTATATTTACCCAAATATAAACTGAAGCACAGATAGCACCCAATGATGGCCAAAGTGAGCAGAGGTCCAGATTTGATGATCAAGTAATCCGAAACGCGAGGATCGCCGACGTCCTCCCAAAACTGGTAGGAAAGGTAGCTTAAACTGAATGGTTCCGTAAGCGTAACGTTACAGAAGACATCATTCATAAGATTTAAACCCATTTTTATTTTATTATAAGTTATGAGCGGTTTGTGAATCAATTTCACAATTCATTCAAAAAATTTTATTAACAAATAAATCACAGAAAAAGACAATAAATAAAGATTTAATTTTCTGATTGAACTTATTTATTGGCGAATTCAGCTCTGGGTTAGAATATTCTTCTTTCGTCACTAATCCTTCATTTGTTATATAAAAACCCTTTTATTGAAATTGAATATAATTTTATTGAAAAATTAAAGTCAAATGATATATAAAATCGATATTTCATGTCATTGTGTCGATTGCAGACCTCAGACCTCTTGTTGTGAGACTAACTTCAAGAAAAAAATAAATAGAAAAACAGATTATGTATTAAATGAAGTTAAGAGTTAAAACAGAAAATTTCCCAGAAATTCATTGAATTGAAACAAAACAATTCATGTAAACTATGCGTTCATATTATGCACATTATTGGAAAAGTTAATTAACTTTTATTTTTTTTCTTCAGTTATTATGTCTTTCGTGATATAATACTGTATAAGAAAAGACTAACCGTTGGTTTGTTAGTGAAAAACACTTTAATTAAATCAATTGTGTTATCAATGGTGTGAATATAATAGGAAAAAATATTATATAATTAAGTTTTATCGATAAAAGGATTCCACATAAATGTCAATAGAATTCTGAAGAATTGTCAAAATTATTTCTGATTTATATTGTCTTCAAAAATCCCGAATATCTATAAATCCCGAACTTTTAGTGCATTTATGTTACGATAATGTAATGCACTTTCAATACTTCAATACTTCAATACTTCCGACTCTTTTACATTGAGATTCAATTTAATCCTATTATTGCAACAATTTATTAAACAATACGATTATAATAATAGTAATCAGTGTCTATTAAGCATTATCAGTGTGTATAAAATACCCATGTTGATTCTGAGACCGGCAAAGTACTAAACAGCAATTATCATAGGAAATAATGTGCACAATAGCAACAAATTTTTGGTTTTTGGTTGAAATTTAAAATAAAATTATAGTCTTGTTTAAGGTTATAGTTGCGCAAGGAGCTAGAGCTGAAAACCCAGTCTAATTTTAAAATTAACAAAATTTAGGGTAGAATCCAATGAGATATTGATCACCACTTCGTGTGGGCCAAGAATTGTGAGTATAAACTGCTCAAGGTTTTGGTTCTGGAAGATATTTCAAAGTACTGTTACATTAGTTTTTCCAGTGTTGCTTAGACTGAGATTTACTTTCTTCTTGTTACAATTTTTTGTTAATTGTTTTTTAAATGTAATTGAATTCTAAAGATTATTAAAGAAATTATTGTTAAATCAATAAACAATCAGTTATTTATTGATCACTGAATAAGATTCACTGATCAGATCAGTGTAACAGTGAGTGAACAGTGGATATGAGTGACGAAAATGTGACAGAAATCCATAAAAATGCTAAATACAGACAAAAAGATATACTGTCTATTGAAACACTGGATTGACGACCAAAAGAGACAACGAAAGCGAAAATAAGTCACAAAACAATACAAATATTTGCACTGTTGGTGCGCTAAACACGTAACAAGAGTTTGCTTAGAAAAGGCATTCATTGGTTGTTTGATTGCTAACACAATACAGTCAGTGACAGTCTGTTGCAAAACTAATTTTGCCAAAAGTCTGACTGACATCATGACGTCAATAAAACAAAACTAAACCTTGGTACATGAAATAAGTTTTGTTGGCTTTTAATTTTCATCCAGGTTTAAATTTCAACTTAATCTATATTTTCTTCATCCAAATTCAAATAACACTTATTTTTAAGCCTTCTCTGAAATGTTTGCATATATTTGGATCTGTTATTTTCAATCCGGGTTCAATTGAATTATCAAAAAATTGTAACTCAGACTAAAAATTCAGGCATAGACTGTACAGTATATACAATATGAGCTGACAAGTGAGACAATGTTTTCAGATTTACTACCCCCTTTAAGCCCCCCTCTGGCCATCATTGTTAGCGATAACTTTGTGTTTGATTTTTCCTCTTATTCTTCACTCTATTCGAGTCACTAAACACTATAATAAATAAAATGATTTTCAAACCATATTTTCCTCAAATGTTTATCTTTTGCAGCAAAAGCGGTGCTTTGGCTAAAGGGTCAGACGATTAGTCTGAATAGGTGTCAAATTGCGGTTCTTTGAGAGACTATATAATGAACTCATCAGAACTGTATAATGAACTCATCAGAACTGATTGGCTTTCATTTGAATTTTTCTGGGAGAGTCTGAACCGCCAACCGCCAACCGTTTTCTCCGGAACGGTTGGCGGTTTTAGTCGGCAACTGCATAACACTTTAACCGCCTATGAAACGGTTGGCGGCGGCAGACTGTGAAAAAAAAAACTTGGTTCGAAATTTTTTTTTAAGCCTGATGGAATATTTTGATTCTTTTTCGACCAAAAGTAGTCTAGGCATATTCTCCAAGATAGTCGATAAAATTGTTCTTGCTTGAGTATTATTAATCTTTTAAAATAAAATAAAATATAATTTCAAGATAAAAAATACTTAAATAAGAACAATATTATCGACTCTCTTGGAGAATATGTGTAATCAACTTAGACAACTTTTGGTCCAAAAAGAATCAAAATATTCCATCAGGCTTGAAAAAAATTTCGAACCAAGATTTTTTTTCACAGTCTCCCGCCGCCAACCGTTTCATAGGCGGTTAAAGTGATATGCAGTTGCCGACTAAAACCGCCAACCTTTCCGGAGAAAACAGAGGGCGCGAATGAGAGCAACAGAAATAGAGGACAAACACAAGTATACGAAAGAACCGCTAATTCAAAGCCAACTAACTATATGGCGGAACCGATTGACATGCATTGGTGTCGCACAAGAAGAGGAGGCGTAGCCCTAAATATGAGTGTTTTACAAGTAATTTCATTTTAACTAATTATATGAATTAATAAGATTTTAAACTTAATCACAAGAATTAAATGCAACATAATCTAAAAACAATTCAATACTTGAATTAATTTTTTTCAATTTCCGATTTAATAGTAGTCTAAATACACTTTAAAACTATTCAATAGTTATATTGAGCCGTGCACGTGATTAAAGTTCTAGAACATTCTAAAGTAAACTTTAAACTCAACTTAAACTAACATTTTTATCGTTTGAAACGAATTGAATTTTAGTCGTATGAGTCCTAAAAGAAATGTCTCAAAAGTTTTTGTAAGATTCAACTTATATACAGTCTATACATTCACTCATACTTCAGGGTCAGTAAGCTCTCAGTAACCGCTAATCAATGTATAAATAAAAGTATA
>JAQIWA010001110.1:0-21183 GCA_034693305.1 Eueremaeus valkanovi
ATCAATTTATTAAACTCGGAAATTAGCCATTTAAGCTAACCTTAACCACAAATAATTGTACAGGGTCATCCGAATATCGATTGTATTAAAAATTTCACCGGAAGAGTGAGCCTAATATTTGAGATTCATATAAAAATGCAATTTGATCTGGTAAGTTTACACTTTTGAGCCACCCTGGAGGGTCTACGCATCCAATCTCTTTATTAATAGTAGTTTAACAAAATTATTGATATTAAGTACCGGTATATGAATTGAATGATTGGTCAGATATATTGCTCGCATGTTCTCAAACATAACAGACAAAAGAGTTGGTAAACAAACACTACTTTTAGCTAATCATAAAAAGTATATGAACTGAAAAACAGATTTTATCAGTTTGTTTGCCAAACACTTTGAATGAGAAGACAATTAAATTGTCGAACAAAACGAGAGAATATTCTCATGTATTGCCAGTATTGCCAGTATTTGCCACTGACTTACAGCCAATCATGTCTTGACTCAGTTTTTATTTAGGTTTTTATCGAATGAGTCAATAAAACCAATCGTTAATCGATTTTTATTGACTATTAATCAATGCATAGCTAATGATAAGCATTCGGTTCAATGAACAATAAAATCGTTGATTTTTTGGCACGTCTTCAATCAATTAGCATGGAACATTTTGAATGCAATAATTAAGTTGAAAATGTCAGCCTTATAACTTTTCTCAAAAGTGGAATCTAAGCCCTGAGTCATAATTATAGCTCATTTGTTGCTATTTATAGGAATACAAAAAATTCTAATAATTGTAAGACAAATAATATCTGTCTCTTGGCATCCGTTCAATTAAATGTGGCCTCACTCATCTTAACCTTGTTTATGCTATGATAACGATGCGATATCAATGATGCGATAACTCTTCCAGTGTCACATAAGTTATGTTGTTTTATACTTTTGTATTGATTTTAGGAAAAGGTTCAGGTACAGTACAACTGCGTAATGTGACACTGGAATAAGTTATTATAGATGTGCAGGTTCAAAAGAGAGTTTGAAAGACGGGAATTTCAAAATTGGGTGGATTTAGTCGACGATTAGTGCATAGGAAAGGGAGTACTCATTGAAAAAGTCCACTTAGATTGTCAATCAGTAGATTTGAATTAGCCCCGGGTATAAATATTAATGAATATTCGTCACTAACATCAATAAGAAATATTTGAAAATAACTTAAAATGACGTGGATGGTGTGCATTAGGGAATAGGTAGCGTTGAAAAATTTATTAAATTTTCTTCGAGACATTAAATTTAATACAAAAATTTAAAAATGATGTTTCATTAAAAATGAGCTGCATTTTAATCATATTAGCTAACTATTACTGTAGTGACATACTCTGGTTAGTTTAAAGGAAATATTTCACTGTTTTCTCCATTGGAAAATAGTTTCAAGAGTTTCAAGCTACAATTTACTTATTTTTTTGTTAGAGCATTTAAAATAATATAATGAACCATGGAAAATTTAATAAATTTTTATTACCAAGCATCAAATTTAATATAAATTTATTAATAAATTTAATATTAAATTTATATTAAATTTAATGATTTGCAACGCTAGGAATAGGTATTAGAACTTGAGCATTTGAAGCTATTTAGTAAAAGTTCAAATTTTGGCAAAATTTCCTGAGATTTAGATATATTTGAAAAGATTTGATATTTCTTTCAAATAGTTATGAATCAGAAGTAATTAATATTTGATTAAATATTTCTCAAATTATCTTCACTTAAAACCGGAATTCCGTTCAATGCAATCATAAATAGCTAAACATTTGAGTTGTTGGCACCGGTATTGAGTCAACTATTGACTACTATTTTATATCAATTTTCAGATTATTTTATTAGTAATTATGTAAACAAATAATTAAGTTATGAATAATTGTTATTCAAATAAAGTATTTATTTTTGTCTAAACATTAGATTGACTTTCGATAGGAATTCAAAAAATGTTATTATTTTTGAAAAAAATAATAAAAATAAAACCCAAAGAAAGAGAAAACAATGAATGCATTGAAAGACATGTATTTCCGACTAAACCAATAAGTCCTCCAAATATTGGTCGAACTCGTCGTCAATTGGTTTCTCCAAATCGGGAATAGTTTGCGGTTTAGACCAAATCTGATTCATATGACTACTACTGGTTTGGCTCTTATCTGATTGCGTCTCAACTTCTGGTTCTTTAGAAGTGTCTTCAATGTCCTCATCACTACTGGCCTCTGATTTGTCTGCCTTTGTCTCTCGTTTAGCACTTTTTCTATTCTTTTTAATTGTTTTGATTTCCTTTCGTTTCTGTTTATAATTGAGTTTTAGTGAACACTCGGAACACATCCGGAGTTTAACTAAAGCACTCTTTTTCTCTCCCGACTCCTCGTATGTGAACAGCACTTCCCAACTCCTGAGTTGCTCTTTGCTGTCACAGTGTTTGGAACCACAAGAGAACTGTCCCTTTCCGTCGAGCACTTCCCTCTCTGTCCTCCATCTCATGCCAAACCTGTTATCCTTATAGCGACTCATATCTGAAATACAGTACTCTTTGAACAGTTGTTTCCAATACTTTTTGGCCAGTCTTTGACCCCAAGTCAGCTCCTCTTCGGCGACGCTCTCGTCCCAAATGAAGCGATGGTTATCTCTGAGCACTTCATATTCGGTCCTGTCTTTGGACTCATCTCTGGCCAGTTTGGAAGTACTGCCGGAATAGTTGAGGACATATTCATTGACTAACAGCTTATGTCTGGAATACGCGTCCATTGACTGCAACCGAGTTCTGAGTCTTCGCTCGTTTCTGTCGGTCTCTTCGATGAACTCATTCTTCGAAGGCTTTGGTCTTTTGGTCGAACCGGACAACTGATCGACAGTCAGTTCCTTTCGTTTGGCCCTTCGCTGCTCTTCGGACTCGCTTTCGGTTTCAAAGTTTGAGTCATAGTCTCTACTCATTGCCACTATTGGACACACAATCAGGTCTTCAGATCTATTGCAGTGATAATAGAGATAATTAGGTAATTGAGTGAAACTCCGGTTCACAGCAAAGCACAACTCAATACAAGTTGTATACAAACAATGCAAACAATGTATTGAACTCTAATTCCGGACTTTATTTTCCCCATTCGTTGCGAAAGTTCCTTATAATGACTCGACTTTCATAGTGTTTCGGATTTATTGTTATTAACTCTGATAACTGGGTATCACTTAATTTAAGTGATTCTCTGGTCCTGGAAAGTGATCATTACTGGAAAGGGAGTAAATGTGTAAAATGACCCAGAAATTCCCAAAAATATGAAAGTTGAAATCAACAAAATTACTTGAAATATTGATTCTATTTATAATTCATTTTAATAGAATTAACTTAAACAAAACTAAATACAAATGTATCTTGTAGAAAATAGCATGGTAACATTATTTGTACAGTACTTCGATAAGCTTTATCATAGATCCTATTAATTAAACCCTTTACTTGCATTTGAATATTAATTATACAATTTGACGCTTAATGAAATAAAATGGTCTAGAAGAATGTTCTAGGATCTCCCATTTACAATGAATTTATTTCGAACTTAGTTTAAATTATAAAATCTATTTAAATATTAATACTTTATATTCTGGGAAATAAAGGAATTTATCTGATATTTAGTGGAAATAATATGTGTAATAATTCAATGCATTCAATCAGTATTTCAATAGTTTTTCAAAAGAGATGGCGTTTCGAGTGTTGAGAAAATTCCAGTAATTGAATGAATGTATTGAATGTATTGCTAATAAAACTGCAAACTCTGACTCTGAGTACTGAGAGTCTGACAGTGAGAGTAGCATTGCCTGCACTTGTGTAGCATCTAATGCACAATCTTTGCATACTATACATACCGTACATGTGCACAATAGCTTATCAAATGAAAGAACTAGAGTTGGAAAGCAATGAAAATGTACAGTTATTATCAATTCAAATGATCCAGTTCAAATACAAGTACACTTTTATAAAATCAGGCCTTATACTGTATAATTTGTACACAGATTCAAAGTGCCGGAGAATAAAATTTAATATTTTTATTTAATCCAACTACGTTCTATTTAAAACTTACTCTGACAATTACAGCATAAAAATTAATTTTCATAGAATCTATGTAGGGAAGAAGTCAAACTGAATGATAGCCGTTATCTTATTTTTGATAACTTCTTATCTCGAAAATTTCATATCAGTTTTGAATCAAATAATTTTTTGAATAAAAGTAAAAGGAATAACAATAAGAAATGTAATTTGCTGTTAAGCGAATAGTTTTGTCGTAAAACCACCTATCTGCAATTGAAACTAAATAAAACTATTACTAAATTGTTTCCTATCCATACCCACCAATAATTTTAATATTATTAGATGTAAATTAGTTTAGTTAATAAGATGTGCCAGTACCAATGAAGAAGTTGCTCGAATAACAAAGTAATTGAAGATTTTGTTTTCACTTAATGTTAATTCAATTATAACGCGTGTCATGAGTTTGACAACAAAAAAGTTTATTAAAAAATTACATTTCATATATACAGCTGACTTAAGTCCTTTATTCACAAAATTATCTTAATCTCAACCTTTGTGTTAAAAGTTTATTTGATTTATGAGAGGATATGAAAGAATCAAAAGCTAATTAAAGTTATGACTTCTATAATCAATTGGAAAATATACGAAATTCCCAAAATGTAAACTTTGCAACGCTATGGGGAGTGAATGGTTGGTTTGAACTGTCAGAGCTGTGTTGTATTTGGGCGGACCTCAAATAATAGGCAATACTCTGTTGAGCTCTTAGACGGCTATAAGCGATAGACTGATAGACTGTGTGCCAGACTATACAGACTATACAACTATAGAGACTATACATAGTATTCATATAAGTATTGATAGTATTGTCGTTGAGTTGAGTACAAGTGTAGGCTCTGCTGAGGACTGACACCATTCAGACCAATACTACTGTTCTGTTAATTCAGTTGAAATACTAATTAATAAAAACTTTGTTCTCTTAACGCGAATCGATTGGAAGGAAGAGAAGAGAAATGTCTGAAACGGCGACCAATGATAACAAGGATTTGGATCCAAAAGAGACCAAAAATGGTGAACAGAATGGAGAGGAAGAGAAGACACAGACCATCGTTAAGGAGATGCGAGCCATTGTCTTGACTGGCTTTGGCGGTCAGTGCACATACACTCCATCTGACACTGAAACGACTGCCTGTCCTTAATATCTGACCATTTGTTGATTTGTTCCCCAATTAGGCCTCAAAGCCGTAAAAGTATTGAAACGACCGGAACCTCAGCTCTCAGAGGGAGAGGTACTCATCCGAGTGAAGGCATGGTATGTATCGATTGATTGTCACTCAAAGACTTTAATCTTCTTTATTAGCCATACATTTGTCGACTATTTTTGGATCAGTTTTATTGATATCGAAGTTGTTTTCACTGAATATTTAAATCAAAAATCAATGCATTTTTTCTTTACTCCGATTACTCTCTATTACTAACAGTAGTCATAGACTTAGACATAGAGTAATAGTAATACTCTATTGCTCTCTATATAGCCATAGACTCTATACCTCTCTATACCTCCTCTTTCTGTTGACTACTAATAGTCTTCTTATATACGATTGAATGAACTTTTAATTATAAGTTATAATGTATTCGAACCTCAAATCTATGCAATAATTAGCGAAACAAATAAATAATTGAAAATCGATTGAAATATTGATTGAATGCACGAACAGTTGAGACCCGCATACGATTAAAGCCATTTCCATCCCTTCCAGATGTTTGGCACAAAAGGGTGTTTTCGATGTTTCGATTCACTCAATGCAACACAATTTCCAATTAAACAAATGAGTCATTCAGTCATTGGATACCTCTATCAGAGCTCAACTCAATTCTTACCTTTTTTTTCATTCAATTATTATTTTTATTCAAACTATTAATTATGCGAACCATTAAACCCGTTATTAAACTGTTTTACCCATCAGTGGACTCAACTTCCCTGATCTGATGCTAAGACAGGGGGTTATCGATAACCCGCCCAAAAGCAAAGCGCCATTTATTATGGGCTTCGAGTGCGCCGGAGAGATAGAGGCCGTCGGCGAAAAAGTTACCGGTGCGGCACCCATAGGATTAGTCCGTTATTCCGGGTTCTAATCAATTGTTGTATAATATCTGTCAGGCCTTCGAGTGGGCGATCGCGTGGCGGCGCTGATGGAGTCGCGGGCCTGGGCTGAACTGGTGGCTGTGCCCGCAAAGTACGTCTACAAGATTCCAGCGAAGATGAGTTTCTCGGACGCGGCGGCCACGACCATGAACTATGTGGTCGCGTACGCACTCCTGTTCGACATCGGGAACCTCAAGAGCGACCAAACAGTTCTGGTGCACTCAGTCGGGGGCGGAGTCGTAAGTGATTGCAGTTTGGGTTCGCATCAATTTCTTAATCAATGCTGACTATTAGGGTCAAGCAGTGGCACAGTTAGCCAAGACGGTCGGCAACGTAACACTGATCGGGACCGCATCCAAGCAGAAACACGAGTCGATCAAAAACGTGACTCATTTGGTCGACCACTCGAGTGATTACGTCCAGGAAATCAAGAAGTAATCAAAACTCTTATTAATACTCATTTAAGAAATGACTCAAAAATATATGCATTCATTACAAGGCTCGCACCCGATGGCGTTGATCTTGTGTTGGACTGTCTGTGCGGCGATGATGCCAACAAAGGGTATAACCTCCTGAAACCGATGGGCCGATACATTCTGTACGGTATGTATGCATATGTTGTTTGCATTCAATTGAGACAAAAGCTATCGAATTATGAGATAAGATATGAACGAAACGATTGTTTGCATTACAGGTACGTCTTGTGTTGTCGCCGGAGAAACTAAAAGCTTCTTCAGTTTTGCCAAATCCGTGAGTTTTGCGACAATTCCTCACTTTTTATGCTTTTATTTTTAGGCGCTTCTAATCTAACGACAGGAGAGACCAAAAGTCTGTTTAGTTTAGCGAAGTTTGTAAGTCATTAAACATTTAGTGAATATTAGCTTTGGTTCAGTCTATCCCTTATCTGCGCTGCCCTTCCGTTCAAATGCTTACGCTCTGAGCAATGACTTTAATCCTAAGGCTTGTCTGTAAGGCTTTGGTCTGTCTATTGGTTTCAAAGACTAAACATATCTTTGTTTTGATTTTCTGTAACATTCGATAAAAGCTTTCAATGCTTTCAATCTCTTCACTCATTTGCCTATACTTTGTGTTCTCTAAACGTTTGTAATGTATTTCAGTATTAATTGACTATTGATTTGATATTTATTTGCGCAATAATTTGTCCCAAACCCAACCTACCTGTGCAGTGGTGGCAGGTCGACAAAATCAGTCCAATGAAGTTGTTCGACGAGAATAAGACGATTTCGGGTTTCAATTTGCGGCAACTGCTGTACGCACAGGGAAGGGATGAGTACGTGCGCGACGTAGTCGACAGAGTGTATAAGCTCTACTCCGAGGGTCAGATCAAGCCTCTGGTGGACTCTTCGTATGCACTGGAGGACATCGCCGATGCTATGCAGAAGATGCACGACCGCAAGAATGTGGGCAAGGTGGTTTTGGACCCATTCCAAGAGCCGATCCCACGACCTGTCGAGGAAGTGGTAGAGAAGAAACGCAAAGGAAGTGCGAAAGAAAAGGACAACAAAGAGAGCAAAGAAAACAAAGACAACAATAAAGAGAACAAAGACTCGAAGGATAAGGTCCAGAGCGCCGACAGCACAGAGAAGGCAGAGGCAGACGGAGCAGACGGGGCCGAGAACTCCAAATAAATGATCTGATTATTGGATATGAGTTAACCGTTTTGTGTCCACTCATTCGACTTAACTTCGATGTCATCTCTAATAACCATAACTTCTGAATGTTTTGCCAATTCTTCTAATTATTGTTTGAAAAACAGTTTTATTTTAAATATATTCTAATTCTGATTATTCTTATTATATCTCTTAATCATATATTAATTAATTATTAATTGTTTGCAACAAAACTAAACAATTCTTAATATTCTTATTATATATCGAATCGACTAAACACTAAACGACTAAACATTCCATAAGAAAGAAAACAAACAAAAAAAGACATATTTTTTAATCTATTCTATACTAAAATTGTTTTTAAATATTCAACACTATATTCGACACTGTATTCAACTGTTGCTCATTTCAGTGATTGTCAATCAATTTTGTGATGAATTTATTTATTTTATATATTTTTTAATTTTATGCGAGTTTTCTGTCATTTTCTATACAATACAACAATAATAACAATTATAACGATTACTACTTCTAGTCCTTTCATTCATTGATATTATACTCAATATATAAGACCTTTCGGTGTATTATATGAAACCATTATTATATGTCTCATAAGACTAATGCAAAATTCAAGTCTTTATCGAAAATAATCATCAAATCTATGGTTAAAACTGTTTCTAAACTCTTATTATATTAATGTCTATAATGTCTATAAAAGCCGGCAATTGTTGTGATCTATATATACACCGATTATACAAAAGTTTCTTAAAATCTGTTTAACTTTTATTCTCTACAATAGTATTCAATAGTAGTCTGTATTTCCTATTCTATTAATATTATATTATATACTCTTCTAAAATATTTTTACACTTAATTGTCTAATAATTCTTTGTAACCAAAAAACTCTTAACCAGTAATCAAATGAGTCGTTACTCACACGAAATGGTGCTTCGATTTGATAGTGAATCGTAAATACGCTTCAGATTTACATACGTTTCCCTAAAATATATGTTTGGATTCAATATGTATTCGATTTGAATATAAATTTATTTGAAATAAAATTTAAATTTTGTGGGTTTTAACAGAATTTTTACATTAATTTCGTTCGCATTATATATAATATAAATTGTTTTGAAAAATAATGGCTTTTATTGTTGAGTCGAATATTTGATACGATTTCTAAAACCATATAAAAACCATTGAAAGCATTGAAAGCTAAATATAGAACCAAATGAAGAGGAAAGTAGTCTTAAGGCGTATTCAAAGTCAAATCGATGGTTAAGTCGATCGGCGTTTCATTTCTCTGTTGGACTTGTCTTTGCTCTTCTGTTCGATCGGCTCTTCTGTCGGCGTCTCTGTTGACGACAAGACTTCCCTTTCGAGCAATGATTGCGTTTTCCGTTTGCTTAACGAAAGCGCAGTTTTCTATTTCGACCTTCGCTTTGGACAATGCGATCAATCCATTTCTGGTGCTGTCGGCGCCGTCGACCACACAATCAGTTAAGCGGACGAACCCGTTGTGTATCATAAGCAGACACTGGAGTTCTGACGTCGCTCTGAATGTGAGGCCAGAAAATTGGACTTTATTTGCGCTGCAGTTCAGGAATATATCTCCGACCGAATCCTTGGGCTCTATTACCACTTCACCTCTGGTTCGGCTGAAACCGATGATTTCGAGGTCGTTCTCAATCCATGGAAGTGATGGACACGAGTAGAGCCCAGGCATCAGATAGATCTTATCACCGGATTTGGCACAACTCACTGCCTGACCCAAACTCGTGTGGAAGAGCACCGGAGACTCGGTGTCTGAAATCACCTTTTTATGAGATTTTGATTATAAGAAAAACGAAAAGTTTTGTCATTTAATGGAATAAAAGAGAATTCAATGAAATACTCAGCGAATGAATGATTGCTTACATTCGAGAGTGAAATCAATATATCTTTGGATGACTTAATGGTAAAACTCTTAGCAATCAAATGGATTTTGTTTTGCTTCGAGTCGTCGTCCGCACCGTTGGTGTCATTACTCTTCTTAAGCGACGCCGCAATAATCCTCAGGTGTTTGTCCTCAAGTAATGCCATTTCGCGCTCAATGTCTTCGAGTCTGAGCTTAAGTTTCATCGTTTCCAAGAGTTCTGATTCGTTGATGTAATCGACTTCACTGTTGTCTTCGATACTGATGTCGAGCTTCGGATCGAACCCTTTGTCCATCGATTCGAGTTTGTGTCGTATACTCCAGGCCTCGGATAACAACTTCTTAATCCGATTGACAGTCGACTGCGGAATGATTTTGTCTTTGATGTCGAACGAGAGCTCCAGTCGTGGCTTCAGTTTGCTTTCGATGAACACCTCTTCGGCGCTATTGGAGGCCAACTCATCCCAAGGCCGCCACAGATTGCTGTAGAAGAAGCGGATCTGTTCGATGATCACTGCATTCCTGTGGAACTGTTCGTCTTCGTCGCCATCGCTGATCACATAGAGCTGTGTCAGAGGAATGTTCACTATTTTGGTCTCTTTAAGGAGTCTTTCCTTTTCGTCGAACTGTTCTGCAGTTAATTGGCATTCCTTTGGATTTATTTGTCTCAATACGACTCCAATCGCTTCCAACCGGTTGTGCAAAACGTCGATCACTTCTACTTCGAAGTCGTACTGAATCGACAGTCCATTGGCGTCACTGTTGGGAACTGTCCTCCAGATTGCGTGCCATCCGATCGGCTCTATAGAAGAGGACACGTATTTGCAGAGACAGTCGTAAACCTCAGTGACTGAGACATTGGGCAGAATCTGGTGGTAGAGGTGTGTCAGCTCTGACGGCATGAATCGGATCTTATAGACAGTCGGACTCTCTTCGGACGCAACGAAAGACGTATCCATTTCTGCGTTCAGACAATTCGCTTGAATCCAAATATCGGTTAAATGCTATTCAATTGACTAATGGTTCGATCGATTGAATCAAATGTGAAGACAATTGAAAGGAATAACTGTTTTGTCGATTGAATGCAAACCTATTGAAAGACAGAATGTTTTCAATACTTTTCGACAGTTTTTTGCATTGGATTTGAATTGAATGCGAATAAAGCGCTCAACGATTTAGCGCTACTTTCTGTGCAATAAAAGACGTCAAAGATTTGTAATAAACTAATCAATGGTTAAAATACAATATAATTATTATAATTATTGTGAATATATGTCTGAATGATCTGAACAATCAATTAATATAATCAGCAATTCTTGTATAGAGTCTTATGATTTAGGAATCAATTAAAACATGTCTTTAATAATGAAAACTGTAATCCATTTTCGTTCAAATCTATACATCATTTGTGTTGTGATGTTTGCGCACAAGTCGTGCCTTTGATGTCAACTCCAGTGTTGAATGAATTGAAAGCGAATTCAAATTCAATTCAATTCAATTGATTTGGATTTCAAAAGCCATGGAAGCGATGGACACGAATTTCGATGACCTCCTGCACAGAGCGGAACAGTTGACGGCAGACATCGACGGGGAGTCAGAAATGCCGAGAATTGAGCGCAACTTAAGGCAGTTGTTAGAGGCCGGGGAGCAGTTGTGGTCGCGCACCGGCACTCAGGCCTCCCGACAGACCAACGACGTGAGGGCTTCCGTACTCCTCGGCTCCAAAGGCTATGATCTGCAGAAAGTGAGCCAACACTTGGATTCGTTGAGTTCGGCCAAAAAGATGACTCCAATTGAATCGATGGCCGAAACAGACATAAAAGGCTTTCTGAAGAGCGAGAGAGAGAATGCCATCATTCGGATCATTGACGACATCCGGAAGTCGACGATCGAAAGGGCGGACAAACACTATTCAGACAGTCTTGAGAGGGAATGGGAGGACGAGAAGTTCAAAATATTGAATGCATTGGTCGGACCCGACGAAGACATGACTGACTTTACCTCCAGTTTCGACATAACGAGTGTTAGTGCTCTCTCGCAAGCCATATCGCCGTCGAGTGGACCCAAATCGCGCCTATACTTCGAGCCGACACTCATCGACACGACAGCAATCACTGCAATGAATGGCACCGAAACCGCTTTCGCGAAAGAAGTGGTCAAATATGTGGATAAAGTGGTCTTCGGAACCGTTCACTCGAATCTGGCCAACACTTTCTACACCCGAGTGGCCAAAGAAACTGTCGGCGAATCTCTGATAATTGATTTGTGGGAAATGGTGTCGACTCTGCTCTCCAACGAAATCCCGGTTTCAATAGATTGCGAACCGATTGTCAACAGATGTGACCCAAAACTGAACGCATTTCTCATAAAACAGTCGAAACTATTTCTGGAAAAGAAATTCATTCAAACGATTCAGTCGATCGTCAATCCATCAGTCGTTCCAACAGTCAATCAAACGACCGGTGCTTTGGCTAAACTCATAAAAGACTATCTGATAATCAAAACTCCATTCCTTACCAACTCTTCACTCAATGTCTCCTTCGGTTCGACAAACATATCGAACAACTCTGAGGACGGGTTAGTCGAAGGAATACCGATTTGGTGTTTCATTTGGCACTGTCTCAGAGCTGGATGTGTCGAAGCAGCTATAGATGTGGCCAAAAAGGGCCCGATTTGGGTGACCAATGAGTTCGTAGCGCTTTTGAGGGAATACCGTCAGAGCCCAGACAGACGTCTCAGTCAGAAGACGGAAAACCAGATAAAAGTGTTGTATAAGAAGTCGATTCGATTGAGTTCTGATGTCTACAAAAAGACTGTGTTCTCAATGTTGGGCTCTTGTGGTGTCAATGACTTCCAGTCAGAAGTCTTGGACAAAGTCGACGACTTCTTATGGCTTCGGTTGAGTCAAATCCAATTGCACGACAAGGACTCGGAGGCCGACGAGTCTCTACTATCAACGTCTTCACAGTCAGCGCTCTCCTCAGACAAACTCACTTTCAATGGTCTTAAGCGACAAATAAGTGAAGAATTCGGCGAAACGTATTTCAATGCCAAAGAGCAGCCATTCATGTACTTCAAGGCCTTATTTCTGACCAATCAGTTGGAGTCCGCCATTGAGTTTCTGTTCCGAATCGATGTCTATCGCTGTCACGCCATTCATATAGCGATAGCACTCAACGAAATGGGTTTATTGGTTATTCCGACTTTCCATTTGAAAGTCCCGTTCCTTTCGAGACAATCTACCGATCCTTTGGGCGTTCAAAGACTCAATTTTGCAAAACTGATGACAATATATACGCGAAAATTCGAGACAAATAACTCGATTGAAGCCATTTATTACTACTATCTGTTGCGGAACATTAGCACCGCTTCGGGAGAAAACTTATTCACGACATCTGTGTCTCAATTGGTCAGACAAACCAAGAATTACGACATACTTCTGGGCTATATCGGGGAAGACGGCTGTCGTATTCCCGGAGCTATTGATAAGTTCAATAACGACGTGAACGCAATCATAGATCAAGTGGCCGGTGATCTCGAGAGTAGCGGTGCCTTCGAAGACGCCGTCAAAATGTATGACCTGGGATCAAAACATAATAAAGTTCTCCAAATCCTCAGCAAAATGCTCAGTCCTTTGGTTCCGGAGAGGAAAGTAGTCGACTCTAAGAGGACTCGATTGGAAACATTGGCCTTAAAATTGGCCGAAAGGTTGGGTTCAGGTCTGCACTGATTAATCGCTAAACTGAGATCATGTGCTTCTGGTTGGGCTCAGACGGCACTACTCGATAACTACCTGTGCATGCGATCACTCAGTGCATATCTGGTCGACTCGTCTGCAAATGAATTCTCTTTTCTAACAATTATTTGACTTTCAAACAGATATTGCAGTCAAGAGAACAACGCGTCGACTGAAGTGTCGCAAACTTTTTACCTTTTGCTGGATTTGATGACTTTCTTCGATTACTTCCATAACCAACAATACAACGACGCACTCGACGTATGACTACAACCAATGATTCATTAGTTTTCATATATTTATTCAATACTTGACTTCTATTACAGACAATAATTAAACTAAAAATACTTCCGTTCCGTAACTCAGACATCGATATGAAAGTCAATCAATTCGGAAGATATGCCGAAGAAGTTCGAAGAAATATTGCGGACATTCTGTTGGCGACAATGAATATATTGTATTCGCAATACAAGGAAATCAAGTACTCATCAAATCATATATCAATAGAAATCTATTTATTATTGATTTTCAAATCAATTGATTGATTGAACACTCCATCAGATCGTCGACTCCACGGACTGTCAATAAGTTTGGTATAATCGGCGACACAACCAATAAAGAACAGGTCTATTGCACAGGGCTTTCACTCACTTCTATTGAATTGTTTTAATTAATGTTTGAAAGTATTTGAACTCATTTCCAATCCTTTCAATCATTTGTCTGCAGTTCTGCACAGAAGTGCGTCAGAAGGCGAGAGCACTGATAACCTACGCCGGAATGATCCCGTACCGAATGCCCGGCGACACCAATGCACGACTCGTTCAGTTGGAAGTACTCATGAATTAGTGGTTATTCTGATTCTGATTCCACTGCAAAGAATCAAACATTCAGTCATTCGGTATTAAAGCCAATGAAAGTTATTATCGATTTTGGCTTCAATTGAGTAAACATTTGATTAAATGCTTTAATAATCGAATAATTAATAAAATAATTCAAATTTTAATCAATTTTTTGTTTTATTTCAACGAATGAACGGATAGTTGTGTTGAGAAAACATTTATTCTAGAGATGGCCCGACTCAGCAGCCCTAGGAGTATAGGGGTGGGGGTCAAATGGCGCTTAAAAATCGGTTTTTATCGGAAAGAGTTTTTTCACCCTGAGCTAAATTAAGTCATATTAAGCTCAATTGTTGTCAATTCAATAGAATATTACCGAAATTCGGTCAAAACCTAAGGGATATTTTGGGCTCTACCCCCTGGCTATCCCTAATTTATCGAATATTTTTTTAAAAATAATATAAATGATCGAATATAGTGCTAGTCTTAAAGGGCGCAGAGCATTCAATTCGATCGCACAGAGAAACAAGGCATAAAAATCTGGACGATGATATTTTAACAAGGGGGGGGGGGTCGTCTAGTATCAACTGGCAAGGGCAAAATGATGAGTTTTTAAATGTCTCAATGAATAACTTTAGTTCTAATAAAAAATTGCAACTTCTTTGTCCACAACTTTTAAAGTCACAAATCTTCCGAATCATTTGTCATTTTGTCATAACCAAGGACCAAAATATTGTTCTCAAGACTATTATTATTATTATATTAATAATTTATCATAGTTTCACATTTTATTCGAACTTGAATACCCTTGCAAACATTATTGACTTCGAGACCCATTCACTGTCAAATGCCAATCAGTAAAGTTCGTAACGAATATTCATTATATTTGAGTCAATATCTCAACAAATATTTTCTTATCAATAGTTCTCTATTTTGTTGAATCAATTGATTGTCAATACATTCTAACTCTAAGACTATTTTCTTATAATATTATGTATGACTGGTATGTGTCAAGCAGTGAGTCTGACTTATAAACTCATATAAAATGCATTGAACATAGGCTCGTGAGCCTAAGTTTGTTAACCGAAGTTAATAATTGCTTCTAATTGTTAACACTTTCTAACCAATAGTTTTTCACTCTATTCTAATCCTAAAAATGTTAATGTTTTGTCGTTTTTTGTCGCAATTGTCTCATGAATTCAAATATAGTTTTGATTCAAAACTTGTGAACCTTGAATCAAATTATTGCCAATGAAAGTGAACTTAAACTCGAATGAAGAGCACTATTAGAATGGAAACCAAATAACAAAAAGAGTACAGAATTTCCAATAGAATTGAGCGCTTGTTGTCTCTCAATACTGTCGGATGTTTTCGGAGCGAACTGTATATACAGTATAAGCGTATTATGGCTTACATAACGTAAAGCGAAAATTGTTATCAAAAATAGCGTAAACTTAATGATTGAATGAAATACTAATTTGTTTAATGAATTTAGAACTGAAACCATATTTTCAAACAAACGATTAAATCGTTTATATAATGAACTGATTTATACGTATATTGTGTTCACAAACAAAGCGTTTGATTGTTAAGGAAAACGATATAAATATTTATAATTTGTTTTTAAATTGCATTTCAATTAAGTTGTGCTTTGATTGAAGTGAATCCGATTGAAAATGGATGACAACCAGTTCACAGGTATTATGGACCCGGAGTAGTCCACAGTCCCGGACCCTATTATTATGAATTATTACAATTATATTAATCTTTATTTTCAATTCAATTATTTATTTAAAAATCATTTCATTTTCTGTCAATTGTTTTAATCGTTTCGTTAAATGAATTCATATTTTGTTTTGTTTATCATTTGCTGACATTTAAACTGTTTTTCAGATATTTTTATCGAATTTTTCATTAAATTAATTAAATTTTATTTTTTATTAATTTTTTCGTTGAATTCTTAGACATATGTCGTGTTTGTCGATCGGAAGCACTTCCCGATAAACCACTATATCATCCGTGCATTTGTACGGGAAGTATAAAATATATTCATCAGGACTGGTATGTGAGGCCTGGGATGTACTGAATGATGATATGCTTGACTATAATACGATTGTCTCGTTTGTCACAGTTTGGTCCAGTGGTTGAAATACAGTGAGAAAGAGTACTGCGAGTTATGTAACCATAGATTCTCTTTCATTCCCAGTAATAGTCCATTCATTGAGTCATTCATTCGTTTAATTAGAACTCATTTCCGATTAAAACAAATCCTTTTCTGTCTTACAGTCTATTCTCCAGATATGCCCAAAAGACTACCGATTCGTGATATCATAAGCGGTCTGTTCGGCAGTTTGGGAACAGCCGTTCGCTATTGGATTCATTACACATTAGTAGCGGTCGCGTGGCTCGGGATCGTACCCCTCACTGCATGTCTGTTCCCTCTTTTCACTGATCTTCCTATTGGTCTTAAATAACAAATAATTTGTTTCTCTTCCGCACCGATAGACCGGATATATCGGTCACTGTTTAGCGATTCAATCAATTCAGTGCTTACTTTGCCGTTAGATATGTTTAGTACCGAAAACATAATAAGTGACGGCTTTTACGGCTGTTGTGTCGTCACCTGTACTTTGTGTGCCTTTATTAGTCTCATTTGGCTCAGAGAACAGATACTACGGGGCGGAGGACCCGATTGGTTGGAACAGCAGCTTAACTTTCAAAACGCTGTGCCCGCACAGGACAGGGATCCGCCTAATGAAGACAATAATGAGGCCAATGATGAAGACGTGAACGACAATAATGATGAAGGAATTGGTGACGAAGACGATGAAGAAGACAATGGCGACGGATTGGATGAGCCGGAAGGGCCGGCCAATCAGAACGTCGGAGACATCATTGAGAACAATCAAAACGAACTGCAAGTGGCGGACAATGGCATCGGAGCCGCCAATGCACCCATCGATGCGGCCGCTGCTCAGGACTGGAACCCAGCGGTCGAGTGGGACAGAGCGGCCGAAGAGCTGACGTGGGAAAGGGTCAGTCATATAATCACATATCAATTTCAAGTGTCTGACCAGAGATTACAGTATAAGTAGTTTTATGTGAAAAAGCTTTTAGTGCTTTCAGTGCTTATCTTCTGGTTCTCTGGTTTAGAGTTAATGTATTTTATGTCTAATTATATCTGAATTTGGTTTCATTGCTAACAGATCTTAGGACTGGACGGATCGTTAGTGTTTTTAGAGCACGTATTTTGGGTCATATCTCTGAACACTCTGTTTATAGTGATATTTGCGTTCTGTCCCTATCATATCGGGAACTTCATTGTATCCAAGTTCAACTTTGAGACCACAATATCGTCGACACATTTCGATGGTTTGGTCACTACTTTATGCGGTTATACAGCCGTTGGAGTCATTCTAGTCCTTCTGCACGCCTTGGCCTCAATCACGCGCTTCCGGCGCACAGAAAGACTATTGGGTTTGTGTTATGTTGTCGTCAAAGTGTCCCTCTTGTCAGTGCTCGAGATCGGGGTATTCCCTCTGGTGTGCGGCTGGTGGCTCGACATCTGTTCCCTCCCAATGCTCGACGCGTCCATTCAGGACAGGACTAATAGTTTCCGGTTAGCGCCGGGAACCTCAATGTTCATCCATTGGTTGGTTGGAATGGTTTATGTCTTCTATTTCGCGTCATTTATTCTACTGCTTCGGGAGATCTTAAGGCCCGGTGTTCTGTGGTTTCTGCAGAACCTAAACGACCCCGACTTCAACCCAATCCAAGAGATGATTCATCTGCCCATCACTGGACACATCCGCCGCTTTCTGGCCTCTCTGGTCATCTTCGGCACAACCGTTCTACTGATGATTTGGTTTCCCGTCTGTATTGTCCAGAAAGTGATTCCGGAATTCCTTCCGTATAATGTCGTCCTTTCGAAGTCAGTTCACATGAATTGCTTAATGTTTTCAGCATTTAATCGATTAATCCATTCCTTCTATACTTCAGTGAATCGCCTGTCAGTGAACTCTCCTTAGAATTCCTATTACTACAACTGGTTCTGCCGGCGCTCTTAGACCACGGCCATCTGCGCCAGTGGCTCAAGATGCTGGTCAGGGGCTGGTGTCTCGTCGTCTCTTACATTCTGGACATACGATCCTATCTTTTAGGAGACGTTCAGCCAATCGAAGATCAAAACGAAGACAACAATCAAAACAATATAAACGGAGAAAACGGTCGACTGAATGGTCAGATCCACAACCAATTCGGACGATTCGGTTTCATTAGACCCAAACTGTTCTCAATGCGGATCTTCTTATTACTCGCCTTCACCTCAATATCCCTACTCTTCGGCGGATTCTTCGTTCTGACAGTTCCAGTGATTGTGGGCCGGCGTCTGATCGGCCTCTGGATGGGAGACGTCAAAGTGCATGAGCTCAACACTGCGGCCTGTGGTCTATACGTCGGACTCGTTATGACGCGCGTGACTACACTCCTCTGTTCGTGGATTCCTCGCGGATGGACTGCTATTATGAGGAAAGTCAAGGAATGGGTTCTCATCACCTGTAAGGCACTGCTCTCGGCATTCGTTCTCTTGGGTCTGATTCCACTTCTCATCGGATTGTTGTTCGATGTCGTACTGATAATACCCCTTCGGGTGCCACTCAATCAGACGCCGATATTCTACTTATGGCAGGACTGGGCGTTCGGTGTTCTCCACACGAAAGTCATTTGCGGAATAGCGATGATGGGTGAGTGGCGGCTCCGGGAAGTGCTCGAAGAGGTATGTCTGAAGAGTCATATGAATGCTTATTTAGTTGCTTACTGTGCATTCGGTGCTAATCGTGTGCCCATCGCCCCCATACCCCATACCCATACAGATATATCACGGCGGACTGACTCACATTAATCTGAAGCTAATTCTGGTGAGACTGGCAATGCCTGTGGTCCTAACCCTGGGTCTGATTCTGGCGCTGCCATACGTGACAGTGAACAGTGTTTTACCGCTTTTCGGTCTGTCGTTCGAACTGCAGAACGTACTGAACCGACGCATTCATCCACTGCTGCTCTTCTGCACAGGTATTATATATCTGATTCATTGGCAAATCCATAAATTCTATCGACTCTACGAACACATAAAAAACGACAAATACTTAGTCGGCCGACGATTAGTCAATTACGACCCAATCAGGCGAACCATTAGGCCTTCCAATACTCCAAGCGATTGATTGATTGATTGATTAATTTATTTCTAAATTCTATTCGAGTTATTGTTTTAATTGAAAAATATATATAAATTAAAATCAGGTTTTGTTTTATTAAAACACAAAACGATTTACAAAACAAAGTATAAATGTTTAGCCATTTATATAATAAACTGTAAATAATTCGATAATTCACTCAAAATGTTATTAAATATAAAATAATTTCAATAAATATATATTTGTGTATAAAAAACGATTCAATAATTCAAACCTTTTTTTGTTATAAAACCAAAGCATAAATAAAAGTTAAGAACTCTTAGAGATATGTTTCGCGCGAATCCCTGAGCGTCAGACTTGTGTTCAATGCTTGTCCTAATTGTACGATCCCTTCATTTGAGTGCGTAATGTCTTCTCCATTATCTGTCTCTTCATTGCCTTCACTGGTATTCGGATTAGTATTCAATGCATTGTTTGACACGAAATCCGTTTCATTGGTTTCGATGGACTCATCATTCGGTTGAACCATATCTTCGGAATTGTCTTCGCTTTGACTTCCATTGGAATCTGAATTCAATTAAAACTATTTTAAACTCCAATTCCATTCAATACAAGTCCGAACCCAACCGTTAGGAAGCGATGAATCGGTTTGTTGCTGAACATCATTGAAGGTAGTCCTGAGTCCGGCCACACCTTTAGTGGTGGTCGGGTCGAGCGGTTGGCGTCGTATTCTTCGGATACGATTGGGTTCATTACGCCTGAACTGAATCATTCTCTGGAAGTCTATTACGTAAACAAATCCTGCGATCAGTACTTCAAACGTCTCTTCATTAGCGCCGAACGCCTTCTCGATGTCCCGACTGGTCCGGCAGTCGTATAGCCACCAGCCGTTACGGCCCTCGTATTGCCACTGTTCCCGAGTGGGCACCACTTCTGGCACATCCTTCCAGTCGATCGACTCAATCAGATTCGGATTCTCGAAGTAATTACTGGCAATCGGGTGCCGACAGACCGGACACCTGTTATTCGACTGAAGAGCTGATCCTTTGACGCATAGATAGCAGAAGACATGAGTGCACTCGAGTCGCACCGGATTCAGACACTCGTCCAAACAAATGGCACATTCGGGCAGTTCTTCGTAAGTGACCGACGGCTTAGACATTGACGAGTGATCTGTCGATCGCTTATTGAATAGAAATTAAAGATTTGTTTAAATATTAACTAAAATTAAGACTAATTTTAAACAATTTGTGTCAAAACACTCAAAACAATTCATTTTGCGATACATTCACTCAAATCATACACTTATTGTAGAGCTCTATAGACTCAACATTCTGTGCGAGTCGAGAGTCTGCTCGAGAACAGCATAACTCACGACATAACCAATCAATATAACCAAAAATTTACCAGGAAGTAAAAATTCGGCAGTAATTTAGTACGTTTTTCATATCTCCTTGGTAAGTACTTTTCATGGAAAAATTTTTTTGAAATCGTAATATACCCCCGAAATATTTGCTCGACAGTTACTGTAACATAATAATACTCAGTGTAATAATATATTCATCATTTCATTCATTGATTATTAAATTATCATTGATATAGCTGATCAAAGGAGAACCTCCATATACCCCCCCTAGGGAGCCAAACTGGAGACCTATGCCAATCGATAGAGGAGGTCTTAG
>JAQIWA010001111.1:0-21160 GCA_034693305.1 Eueremaeus valkanovi
GATATCAGTTATAATCCTTTATAATCCTTCGTATGACTAGAGTTCAAACCCGGACTTTCTCTCGCTACTGTACAGTAAATACAGTACAGTTCGGGTACTTTTCTGCTCTTCAGAACCATCTACTCATAAATCATTTTAATTTACAAATACTTTAAACCATTTTATTTCTAAATTGCTTTCATTATTATAATTATAATAGCAATGAATGAAACAATGTTTGAGCAATAAACTGTCTAAAGTATTAAAAAACAAATTGAGCAGGTTGGCTTGTTTTATATGGTTGTGAAACTTCAGAAAACCTTCAAAAGCCTGCAATGGGTCTGACGACAGGGGGTAAACCAAAAATTTTTTGCCAAAAGGGGTGCAATGAACCACTTTTTCGCCCAAAAAGGGCCCCATTTTCCAGTTTTCCCCTCCAAATCATCGAAAAACAGAGGGGGTATGCCTCAGCCAAAATCACAGGGGGATACCCTCCTGTACACTCATTGCCTATCACTGCTTGATAACTATGATCCATACTACAATACATCTGTAGTTAGCTAATAGCTATATTCTGATGCACCTGGGTGCAAACTGATATCTTACCACAATATAACTAAAAGAGAATTTAAGGGGAAATTCATGGAAATGAAGGCCTTTTTTTACTCCCCTTTACTTAAACATATCTGCTTTAAGTCAAATAAAATTGTTGTCAACATATGATTGACTAATCTTAGCACTCAATTGACTTCGTTTTATTCAACTATTTATAATGAATATACAGTATTTGACAACAAAAATGACTAAATATGTTCCGGTATTCTTAAAATTGACGTTCTATTAATTAAAACTTGAGTAGTGGCATATACAGTATAAAAAGGTGTAGGGGTTAATGGTTAAGGGATGGAATATCGTATCCGATATAATTTTGAAGCTCAGGAAATATTAGTTACAACTTATATAAATTATGGATCAATATCTGTATAATCAATGCTAAAGTACAGTTACTGTACTATACTTGACAATCAAAATATGAATAAACATTGGCTATTAGCAAATCATCAAGCTTATAATGATTATTTGCTCGTTTTTCTTGATATTATTATTCAATCATTTTTTGCAAGAAATAAAACATAAATTAATATTTAAGAAAATGTGTCCGGGTTAGAAAAGTCAGAATTTTATGAAGTTTAAGAATTAGATGTTTTGTTCGGTAAAGTAGTTGAAAGCATATGATTTAATTGATTTAATTAGCAGTTATTCCTAATATAGAGTATACAATAAGTCAATAAGTAATGAAATTGGATTTCACTGATTGTCACGAATTGTATTGTTTGCAGTGATGTATAGCACAGAGGGAGAGCATAGGTATGAAACTAATTGTCAGTAATTCTCACGTTTAATAGTTGTAATTATAGCTAAAAAACTTCATTGTTTTTAACGAAGTTTTAATGCTTTAAATTATAAGAATTGATTCAATCATATAATTAACGTAACATTTATGACATTTATATGGAAAGCGTGCGAAAGCGGTTCAATGTTTTCCGGATTGCTTCCAAAAAACATCAATATCTTCGCCACCACTGCCGCCAACTCTACTGAATCGAGTTATGCCTGTTATTACGATGAGCTCAGGGAAACCTATTTGGGAGACGTCTATTCAGTCAATTGGATTGAAGACAGCGATAGCAGAAAGTCTCTAAAAGTCGAGACATTACAGCAACAGTTCAGACGAGTGCTCAAAGAAACCAATACTTCACACGTCGAGGAATTCGGTGATCGAAGCATCGGTCGATTGGATCTGAGTCTGTTTCAGGGCTCCAAACAGTACAACAAGACTTACACTGGAAAGGCAGTAATACGGGATGCGGTGCCGAGCGGTGATGTGCCCATCGCTATAGCCTTCAGAAGACTCGATAGAAAGCAAACGCCGGAACAGAGATATGAGAATAAAGTGAAATACGAGTCAATACTTATGGCCCGAAATTTTCTGATCAATTCAGTCAAACATTTGGTTAAAGAGTTTGAATTGAATTCCGTTAGTCTTTGGACCGATAAGAAGCAGTTGACTCATCACGACTGTTATGTCGATTTGATCCAGCAGTTCGACAATCACTGCTTCGATCTCTCGACACATCCCTTTGCGCTGAGATTTCTTTATGTGTTCGTCAATCTGTGCGAGACTTTAGACAAACAGAATGAGGAAAGCATTCGCATCATTGAGACTTGGATTTCATCTATTGTTAAGCACTGTTCGCTTCATATATCTGGACATCCATTCAAACAAATTGTTTGACATTTTCCAAATTGATTAAGAAATCGATAAAGAATTGCGGCTTTTGTTCGAATATTTCATAAAAATATGCAATTTGTGCACAAAATATTGGCTTTAATTTCAATATATTTTAACAAAATTTTTATAATTTCTATTAAAGACGTATCAGAACTGAATTTATTAAAACAATTAAAACAACAGAAATGTATATGAATTGAGAGCACAATAAGAATAACAACATTTAAATTAGTAATTAATACTTATAGAGAAATATTACAACAAATAATACGATAACAGAATATAATTAAAACTATAAATAAATATATTTTATATAAAATGTAATCAATTATTATTAAATGCATTGAAAATAATAAGTGAAATCATTTTTAAACTTTGATTCGTTTAAATACAATTTAAATAAAATGAATGAATTCTTATCGCAATAACATTTAAAGATAATATCAATTGCTATTCAATTGCTGGACTAACTACAGTCAATTCTCGTTATAAGAAGCCCGGATATAAGAAACACCCGCTTATTGTGTACACTAAAAGTTGATCTGATGGACTCGACTATACCTTTATACGCTTGTTGAGTATTCTCTCTATAGTGTACTCTCTTTATAGTGTACGGATTTTGCTTGCATTTGCTCGTTTCTTATAACGAGAATTGACTGTATAATCAAGTTCATCTTATTGGACTTTAGTAAACGAACAAGGAAATGGCACGGGCAAATTTGTCCCTGCGTAAGTTGTTGGCAATAAGCTCATCACAACTCTGCCATTAATAGATGATATCCTATACTGTATTAGAAATAATTATTGTTTCAATCGATTGACTACTGCTCTATACTTTGGGTCCAAGTGTTTGCATTAAGATATGAATGCGCACAAAATGACACTGTTCAAATTGATCCTTCATCTCATCTAATATAAGATTGGGCTGTAATTCAGGTAATTCCAGTTAAAACCAGAAATTCATTGAAATATTCAAATAAAATAATATAAACTGATTCTAATCATTAGATTTCCAACTTTTTGTCTGTGACTGCAGTTCACAAATATGTGTAACTGTTATAGTCATCAAAAGTCAATACTATAGGAATGGACTGAATCAGTCAGTATTGGTCTTCACTGATAATCTAAATCGGATCGGAGTTCAACCAAAGGGTTCGATAGGTTTTGCGCTAAACATAACTTACAGGTGAGGGGCTATGTTCTGTCTCCTGGAGTTTGCCGATTTCCTCGGTGGCAATTTATCGCTTAGGGTTTGCTTATTCTATATAATTGTACAGGGGCGAATGGCCACTGTAACGGGTAGAAATGACACATTGGTCAATTTTACGAATTTGGTTTTTTCGTATTTTGAGCCGATTGCGATCTCAAAACCCTGACATTTGTATATATTTATTGAAACAGCAAAAGACGTGGGATTTGATGATATATTCATTGATTTTATTAAATTATGTTTTTCACCAAAATAAAATTTTTTGAAGAAAATGCCATCCCATTGATAAGACGTCATTGATTCAGCTTGATTAGACGAGAAAAATGATATATAATTTGTTTTTGTACGTCTTATGGTTTTTTAATTTTCCCAAAAAACTAAGCTTAACCTCCTTAACGACCCCCTTGTGTGGCCATTCGCCGCTACAATTTTGCAGAACACACTAACCCTAAGTGCTAATTTGACATGGAGACAATCGGCAAAGGCGAGGACACACATCATAGCCCCTCACCTGTTAAGGAACAATCGAAACATTTGACTGAAAACAGCACTCATTGTGAGTATTGATTACTTGAGTCTACAATAACTCTAATTATTATAATAGACGACAATCTCTACGAATAATATAATTAAGAATTAAAACAATTATCGTTTGAATAATAAAATTCTAAAATAGTTTTAAATAAAATATATTAAGAATTTTCAGAACTATTTTGAAGTTTACATAACTTTTTGTGTGAAATCCAATGAAGTCTTTGACACTCGATATTGCAGTAAAACATTTGCTTGCATTGGGAGCACCTCTTCGTTGGGTTCGGTTCCCCACAAGTGCTACAAACAACTGAGTCCTCATCGAAACCCTTCTGACCGTTGATAGCCTGCGATAGTATAGATATAGCGCTCGGCTCTGACCCGATCTCGACAGTGGCCAGAGTTCTGACCAATTGCTGGAAAAGAGCGCTTTCGCGGAACGGATACTCTCGTATGCTTTGCCGCAACAACTGCTCCAAAAACTCTGGAAAACCATCGCTTTCTCTGCACTTTAACCAACTCTTTAGAAGCGATTCCAGTCTTTTGATGTCTTCTTCTTTCTTATCGATATTCGAGTCATTGCTGTCTTTGTTGTTGTCTTTGTTCACGAATTTAGCCAAATGTTTGAGTATTAGTCTTAAGACAAACGACAAATGATTTAATTTAATTGAAATCATTTCATTCGTTTCGTTAGATTTCAGTTGTCTTTCGGATAAGAGATCCAAAACTTTGATTATTTTGTTTCCGTTTTCTATTAAAATCCAATTATTCTTCAAAAACAAACCGATTCTTATCGGATGGATATTCGTCTGTCGGACCCATGAATGCAAGGGTCCGACCAATCGATGGCCAATTCGAGGCTCTCTTTCCAAACCATGGATTCGAGTGTAATATTCGATCTGTTCTTTGGCCACAAAGTTATTAATGATAGCGACCGTCGAGTGCTGTCCAACGAATGCCGCCATTTGTGAGGCATTGCGTCCGACAGAGTTGACGGCATGAATGTCGGCCTCCTTTTCCAGCAACAGATTCACCACTGAGTGGTGGCCTCCCAGTGCGGCGAACATGAGCGCAGTGTAGCCGTGCACGTGCTGGTGATGGTTCACGTCGGCGCCCCTGTCCAACAGGTACCGGCACAACTCATAGTTGCCTTTATAGGCCGAGTGCTGTAAACCAGTCATTCCGTTCTCATCCTTGCAGTCGATTCTGACATCACTTTCGTTCAACAATTGCTTCAATTCTTCGAAATTGTTTTCACTAATCGTTTTCATTAATCTCTTCTCGTTTTCAGACAATTCACACATTTTTACCGTTCGTTTGGATTTGGTTTACAATAAAATATATTCAAAACTTAATTAATTTTAAATAAATAGCGAAACAAATGTCAATAAATTGAATGTTTGGCCAAAAATATAACCAAAATATTAGTGAAGGCAAGCGATTGTTGCCATAGAAATGGAAATGCTTTACACATTTAAAACTGATCTGAGCACAAGTTTTGCACTTTTTATTCAAGTTAGAGCTAAAACACAAAAATAACTATTATTAAGAATATGATTATATTCTGAATAGAAAATTGTGTAAGGGTCAAATTAATTCATTGGTCTCAAGATTGCAGAACATTTCAAAAACACGTCCCAAATGTAGCATGATCAAATGATCAAATACTCATATATTACCTGCAGTAGTATTGGCGACGCTTTTTATAACTACCGGTAATTGAAATTCCTATTCATATACAGTAGAGACGGATATAATAATAATACTGTAATTATATATTCGGGTCAATTGGATGGTTAGACCATCTCTTCATACGTACGAACTTTACTATTGGATCCAATAATCACATGGAATACCACTCTTCGGAGTCAAACATATTTTTATATTTCAATAAAATATTTCAATATTTCAGTTAAAAAATTTGAAGAACTTTAGGAATAAACTGACTTCAGATCAGATCAGTTATAAGCAGAGGAGTATAAATTCTTTGAACTCTCAATCCCTACTACACATAATTCACATCGAGGCCCAATCACAGGATAATCCCAATCCTAAAGTTCATTACGAATTCTCTTTGATATAAGTGTTTGTTAAATAAAGTCATTGCTTATCCACTGAACTCTACTTCTATTTTTGTGATATTTCATATATGACTAGAAATAATTAGCACTGAATGTATTGCTTATATAAAGCTATGATGTTTTGAATAGTGAAACTCGGTTTCACACTTCTGCACCGCTGGTTATAAGTAAAATATTTCTGCATTTGATTGTTGTCTGAAAAGATTGAAAGCAAATGTTTATAATTAAAGTTAAATACCATTTATTATTCAAACTATAATATAATGTAATATACAATAGAATACAATGTTTTCGATATAATATAAAGTTTTGTATTAATAGTAATAATAATAATAATAATAATAGTTATAGTTATGAACAAAAAGCCAATAATTATTTGCATTTCTTTTTAATTCAAGTATTTTTACGGCATTTGATTCGACTGTGAAATCAAGTTTGAATCGGCAGTGGAGGGACCGGTGCCTGGAGTGCCCTTATAGCTCGTGGCGCTATTGCAAGAACGGGCGACGCTTTCAAACAGTCTATAGATTAAGGAATGGAATCAACGAATGAATAAACGGTTCAATAGTGTCAAGGATTGGCTAATTGTGTCATTACTTCTCTATTTCTGGCGCACATCTGACGAACTCGTGATTCCAGAACTTGAACGACGGGTTCTTAATCAGTTCGATGAATGTGACTAACAGTCCCCACGGGTGCGGACGGTTGACAATCAGTCGTTCCAACAGAACTCGAGTGATCTGTTCCTGAATCGCTTCGGTATTGGATTCGGCGAACAAATAGAGTAAAGTACAGCTGAAGTAATGGGTGTGAGAGTTGGGATACCGGAGCTGATTAGCGATTGCGTTCAGGAATAGATATCGACCTGTTTTGGAGTCATTCGTATTGATTAGAACAGAGTGTGAGCAGGAATGGGGTAATACGGGTCAGAGGAATGGGTGGACAAGACATACCCTCAGTATCCAAAGCGACCGCAAGATTCTGAAAGATATCCATATGTGATGAGTGAGCGATCGAAGACATACTTATGTTTTTGGGTGGAATCGATTGAATAGCCGTTTGGCCGACGTATAGCACCAGACCATTGATTAAAGGGATGTTATAATGAGCCGAATCTGTGCTATTGTTGGGCACTGTCTGCTGAAGATATCCGCGCAAATCACTCAGGAAAGTCACGGGACTTCTGGTGCGCAGATATGAATCCAAGTCCTTCTTGAAGACCTGAGTGCCGAATGTGGCCAAAGTATTGGACCCGCGCGGGGGTTGACTTATTTCGGGCAACGAATCGATCTTCAAGTTGGGAGTGAACGGGTCGGGTAGTCTCATATTGCGCGGGAATGCACTCAACACCAGATTACGCATTTGGATGGCATTGCACGGAATCACATCACACAACTGATAGCAGTATTCGCACAGGAATTCCGGAAAGTCGTGTAAAAGTACTAAAAATACTTTTAAAGTTCCCTAAAATTAAAGTCAAAAATATGTGAGAAATGATTGGTTAGAATGCAATGACTAACTGAATGACTGACTTTGTAGAGCGAATCCATAGATTGGGGTAATTCCACGTTTCGAAGGAACGGCGCCTCAAACTTGATCAGATCGACCAACAGCTGTGCGTACATCTGCCAGCCCTTCGTCGGCTGTCCGGTATTGATGGAACCCGAGAGCAGACACTTCTCCATAAAAGTCCTGTGACTTATGAAGTCAAGCCATGCGAACGCAAACGACGGCGCCTTTGATGGCCTCAGAATGTGAAGCGTATTGCAGAATGCGGTCAACACCTGGTATTGAATCGATTCCAGCAATGGATCCAATTGTGACGGATTCAGACCCAAACCGATCTGATTGTGCTGCAGGAGCACAGAGCCGGGCAGACCCAGATTGGTCGGGCCGAGCACTAACTCCATGAACAGTAAGACGAAAATCCGATAATACGGCAAATGTTGGAAATCCGCTTGTCTTATGTCCTGGTCCTGAGTGGCGACGCCGGCGATGATATTCAGAACTTTATTCAGAAGATTCAGTTTCGCTGTCGTTTCAGAGGCGGCGCCGGAGGCGGCAGTGGAAGAGCCGCTGTGTTTGACGAGCATTACTATCAAATGTGTGAACGCGTCCAAAGTGTGGAAGCATTTGGCCCTCACGTCGATTATGTTGGACGCACCCGGGGTTTGTGCGGCCGCGTTGAGGATGCGATAGCACAGTTCGACACACATTTCAGTCGACAAACGGAAGAATCGCGTAATTAAGTCATCGGTTTTGAGAATACCCTGAAATCGGTTTCAAATAAAATGTTTAAAAATTTTATAATAATTTCGAATCAAATGTCAGTCAAAGCGAATCCAAACCGCAATCACCTGAAGGTTCATCTGTTGGACATAGAATTGGAATATTTTACTTGTGTTCGCCTGACTGTGGTATAACTGAATCCACTCCCGAAGCAAACGTTCCGTTTTCTCCAGAAGGCCGGGCGGGTCCGCATCGAACTGACGGGTCTGGTTGACTGAGTCGTGCATTGAGACCATACTCGACGGCACATCATTGTTGACCACTTGACCGGACTGTCCGCCGCCGCGCAAGACATCAACAATTTGTTGGATTTCCGCAAACAATGGATGATTCGGACCATTACTCAGACGAAGAAGATTTTCGATAGTATTCGGGAAATCAGTTTCACTGCAGTTATGGCCATATATTTTGATGAACTGCAGAGTGAATGCGAGCGCCACAGGATTGGGTGCCTTCTCTATCAACTGCGCCAAATGCATGTCCATCATCTGGAAGTTGATCAGTGAGGCCCTCATCAGGATCTCCAGCAGTTCGTCCGGCAGTGCCGGTGCGTTCGATGTCAACAGGCGTTCCAATACTATACGAGTGATCTGTTTTGTAGTCCAGGGATGTGTGAAAGCCCTCGGGTCTGACAGTGCCTTCAGAATCACTAAATAGAGATCACGCGCTCGACTGATGACCAGCATATCGTTGACACCGGCGTCGACATTGATTATCAGTTCTCCGATTCCGTCCAAAACCTTTTGGATGAGTGTAAGCGCGTATACGACGTCTCGCGGGTTAGAGCGCGCGAGGATTAGGGTCTCGGCTATGGTTCGGATCCGATCCAAGAAGACGTCGGGTGTCATGAACTGAATGGCACTGAACTGATGCATAAGTGACTCCAATTCTGCCATCAATTTCTCGTAGATAGCTATCAGCGCTGCGTCTGCGGCCTGAGGCGGCACCGGTGGTATGTCAGTGCCGGCGCCGAAGTTGGTCGGCAGGTTCGATATGCCGCTCAGATTCGAGTTCGGCAGCGCTGGAAGTGAAGACATGGCCGAACTGTTCTTGAACTGAGCCATCGATGTGGCCGTCGATCCAATCATTTGCCCGACATTTGAATTACTGGTCGTAATAGCCGTCGGATTGTCAGTAATGGGCAGAAATCCGGGAATATTTTTGCCCAACTCTTCGTAGACATTCATCTGTTGAGGAGTGACCGGACCTACTTTCAGACGGATAGCCTCAGGCATTCTCTCCGCTTGATATGTGAGGACAGTTGGGTCGCAATAGCGTCGACCCTGAGATCTGGCCTGAGATCGGACCTCGTAGTCAGGCTTGAGCTTACGGTCCAATTCGGTCAAAGACTTCTCGATAGCAGTCTTCTGTATGAAACAACAGCACAGGTCGATGTTGTCGGTGGCGATCGTGTGCGCCGTCGCGTCAATCAAGTCCTTCGAAACCTGACATTTGGCCACAAATGCATTCTTCAGTGCAGTAGTGATCGACACAAACAGCGGGTCTTTGCACGTAATCATTGCCATACCGGCCGTTAGGTTTCTGGTCAAGTAATGAGCGGCCAAACACATCCGGTTCTCGTCCGGATCCAACGCAAAGTCCTTTTTGATGATCTGTTCGGCAGTGGTTAAACTGATTTTCATACTGCGCTCTACGACCGGGAAAATCCATTCCTGAACTGCTTTCTCAACGGCCGGTCGTATGAACTGTTTGAGGATTGGATTCAATTGAAGGAGTGGTAGATTCGGTTGGATTACGATATGCTGTGAAAGTCCGCCAATACTATTGATGTTAATGTCGTGATAGTTGAAGAGTTGCACTCCAGGCGAATGACTGCCTGCGCTCGGCGTCGGCACACTCGTCTGTTGCTGAGGCAAACTGGGCAGCTGTTGATGTACTGGTGCCAACTGCTGCGGCGCTGGCGATGGCGTGTGATGATGGACCACAGCCACGTGCTCATTGGTGGGGGGCAGGGGTTGAGATGCCTTTCCTCCGCCCAATTGGTGTTGGATTTTGTTATAAAGCATTTCATTCTTCAGAATATTGGACTTTCCAATCAATGTACTCAACTCTATGTTCAGGGTTTTGCACAACACCTCCACTTCGAACTTGAGGTTCAGCTTCAGGTTCGGCTCCTGATGTAGTTCCACAAGTCCTTTGATTATAGCCATTGTCCACGGGTTGGGTGGTTTGAATACTCGAGACTTCGCACAACTCTCCAGAATCTTAGCGATGAACGGAACGACATATAAGAGCTCTTGAGTGCCCCTGTGGTACGACTCGATCAGCAAATTCTTGAGCTCTAAGTCAATGCTCAGAATGGGCTTACTCTTGGCCAGAGTCAACATTCCCAACCAATGGCCTAAGTTCTTGAGTAGTGATCGGTCGCTGAAGTTCGCGATCTCCTTATCGGAGCCCAAAAGCACTTTTATGTTGCGATGGCTTTCCTTCAGAACTATTTTTGTCAATTCAGACATTTTAAGCATTTCTATGAAATTGGCGTAAAGTCCGTGAAAGTTGGGTTCAATGGACGCCCTCTTCATTACGAAGTACTGTGCAATCCATCCGTTGTACTGATCGTCACTACCGATCGCTTCCTTAAACTCTTCCGTTTTGTTCGTCAGATTTAATTGACTCAGATTATTGATAATGAACGCAATCTTGTCCTGAACGCCGTCCGGCGGCGCCGCATATGTCGTATCGCCCGCAGCCAACAGAGTGTCGATATTCGTCGCGTTTGCGATCGAAGGCCTGGTATTGCCGGTCGAAGTGACCACTGATGACGCGGTGGTCGTTATCGATGAGTTCGGAGTCGTTGTGGCGCTCAGTGTTGGCGTGTTGTTGACAGTGGGCGCTATTGGGGGCTGAACGGCACGGGATGTCGATGTGTTCGTCTGACTCGAGAGGTTAAGACCGGAACCGATACTCAAATTTGAATTTGAAGTTATAATTCCCGACAATTGAGGCAAAGAAGAGGAAAGACCAGAGTTTTGGGTCGGAGTCGAGCCGGCTATCGATGGCAGACCGACCGGTGTTTGGGCCGAATTGACATTTCCTCTCATCGAAGGCTCTATTGATTGAGTTCCGCATTCGATGTATTCGATCAGATGGGGCGGAAAGTCTCGAAAGTGTGGTATTTGTGCCAAATGCTGACAATAGAGCGGATAGTCCTTGAGTTTGGACTTAAAGCGGTCGAGGGCTGCGATTCCGAAGAAATACATTTTGCTTCCGTGCGGTTTGCGTAAGGCCTCCAACACATACCGGAGCGCCACTACCAGCGCCATGTACTTGACCAGACCCATCTGGATGATACCACCGAACAGTTGGGCCGTTATTAACAGCTCTCTATCGGGATATTGAGGGAAAAACCCGTACTCTTTGAAGAGGTTGCGGATCATACACGTGAAGACCTCCCGCTCTCTCTTCTGAGACGAGTCCTGAAACCGTCGAAGCATATCGAGCACATCATCGATGGACAGACTGCTTGACTGCTGCTGATTGTATATGCGCTGGAAGTAAGTGTCGGCCTCTTCCTCGATATCAATGCTCACATTCTGCTGCATATCCGGGAATATTGCGGCCAAATCGCCGACCACTTGCTTCATACGGTCGGCCGCTTGTGGGACAACATTAACCGAATTACTCGAAACAATCGAAGGGTTTTGTTGTGCACTCAAACCCATTGGATTGAAAGGCGGACGAACTGATGGCGTGAACGAAGAGTTCAGACTATCAGAGCTTTGACTTATGTTTAGGCCATTCAGACTGAGATCACCGATACTGGACTGGGAGGGGTTGGGCAGAGTAGGTCTGGTCGTATTAGGCGGCCCTATGGTCGGCAGTACTCCAGGTGGCGCCTGACGGGGCAGTTTGGCCAGCAGTCGGGTCGAGTTGCCGACCATTGTTAGGATCGCTTCGTTGATCTCCTGAGACATTGGCGACCCATTGATGGCACCATTGGTGGGCGCACTGCCCGTTTGGTTTATGCTTTGCTGCAGACAGGCCAACATTGTGGCCAAGGTCTCGGCCGGCAGGTTAGTAAGATTGGCCGGGGATTCAATGGCATTGGAGGCGCCCAACAGTGCAGAACAGCGTCGGTTGAGGAACACAATGCAGGCGTTGACGAAGTTTTCGCCATTGCTTTCGATTTTGTCTAAAAGCCATTTATCGAGTTTGAGGTATTCGCGTCGGGAGGCCAGACATGCGAGGTCTATGACGAACGGATAGCAATTGCCGTTCAGGAGAATACTCAGCGCTTTGAGGTCTTGCGCGACATCGAGTATGCGGGACAGTCTCTGCTGCTGTTCCTCTGACGGGCTCTTTATGTAGTACTCGCACATCGCCTGAAGCAATACCTGTTTCGCCCAATTAGTGTTTGGACTGACATTCGGTGTCATTTCATTTGTGTTCCAAATCGTGTGAAGGATTATCGCAGCGTTCGCGTGATTGCCCAGAAATACAGGGATGGCCAGACCCAACAGCTCGTTCTTGACAACTGACGGCCCGTCCCTACATCCTAAGAGGCCGAGTGCCACGAGATCGGGGCACTGTTGGAGCGGCCATTTGAACAGTTCCATGACTTGTGAGTAAAACACTGAACTCATGTTCATCTGCACAGACATTGTATTGTAGTTAACGTTACAAAAGTCGACCAAAATCTGGTAAAAGCGCTGATATTTCCATGAATTTAGTTCCGGTGATGACTCGAAGTCGGGCTGACACTTGAGCACATCCAAGTGCGGCACTAATTGATCAATAGCCGAATCACTAGCTCCAGGACCGGGTCCTGTGGGAGAGCTCGACAATAGTTTTGCGATCAAATTGTTTTTAATGCACTGAACAATGAATCCGAACTGGAATTCAACGTTGAAGGTCCAGGTCTTGTGGAAGAATATCACACCCAATACGTACAGACCTGTGGACAGGGAGGCAAGTGTTAGAACTACTACTGGTAGAAGTGGAATGACTCGAATGCATACCCTGTTTGTCAGTAGTGCACAGATTTATGCAGAACTGCCAAAAGCGGTGGAAACAGAAGTTATTTTTAGTGAAGGCCTGACTGTTGAACATCCGTTTGCTGTTGGCTATAAACACCTCGTTATCGATCACTTGTATTATTTCAGTCAAAGGCGAAGCGCAAGACATGATTTCCCGACAGATGTCCGCAAAAGTGTCGATCTCTTCGCAGCGCTGTTGACCCGATTGGCTGTCGAGCGGACGGATGGAAGGGTTCTCACAGATGGAGCACAAGATCTTTGCGCATAGTTTTGGCGTCACATTGAACTGATTGATCACTTCGGCAGTCAATGAGACACCGCTTTCGTTGACTATCATTCCCGCGATTTGATCGTCGGTCAGATTGGCCGCACTCGAGGCCAGGGATATGCCGTCCATTGCAGTGGTGTCGCAGACGTAGTCCTCAACGAAAGGCAAATGAAGTAAATTGATTGAAGTCGACAGCGATTTGTCGCTTAGTTTTAGATCTGTTTTGGATTCGAAAACAGTTTATTAGAAAACCAAACGAATAATGGATTTACGATTCGGTCAATACTTTTGGTCAGTTTCTGAGACAAAGCCTTATTGTCGGCGTTTGTCTGCGCAATGATATAATGGGTTAACTCATTAAACGAGTTTAAGTCACACTTTAGTCCAATGTCTTCCAACAGATCGCTGGCCACTGGACACGACTTAGTCTTGTCCGTCAGCGCCACCAGAAATGCGGCCTTTTCTGAGTCATTCAGTTTAAGACATTTGCAAATCTCCGACACATTTATCGAAACGATTCCCTTAAGAGCGCAGTCAATGAGTGTTATCCAATTGGGCGAAGAGAATACGTCCAAATCAGTGAACAACTGCTGCAGTAATGATATTCTTTGGCTATCAGTGGTAGTAGTGATCGACACCAGAAGACACCGATATATCTGTCGCTCGCATTCAAATCCAAAATCACTGATCAACTGATCCGATCATATGATCAATGAATAGTGAATGGAGTCAATGGAGTCAAGAGAAGCCGATTAAGACATTAATTCAACAATAATTCAATCAATGGTTCAGACAATGCAAGCAAACCATTGAATGGCAGAACAGAACAAAACCGACAGTAGTCTGTCTGACTGTCTGTCTATCGATTCACGTGTACTGTATTGTATGTATGTATACCTGAATGAGATGATTGAGTTGTGTTGTGTATATCCGTCGGTTCAGTTCAACATTGATGGCAGTGTTGATCGCATTGATGGCCAGTGAGAGTGAGTCCATACATGAGGTCTTCATTATTCATATGAAAACTCGTACCGAAACTGCGATTCATTATTTGTGCCGAACATTCATTCGTGGGATTGTCTCGAAGACCACCGAAGAGTAGAAGATCTGATCTATGTTTGCACTGTCTCTCTGGCGATCACTAGTCAGTCAAAGACACTGAACACCACTTAACTCAACAGCAATTAAGTTCAATAATAGTACGTATTGTTCACACAATTGTTCAATCGATCGATTGGTTCAATAGTTTATCAATGGATTGATTGAGTCATGGATTGAAACGATTGAATCAAATCTAACCATTCATTGGGTTAAGTAATGGCGAACACAAAGAAAG
This sequence comes from Eueremaeus valkanovi, assembly GCA_034693305.1. Lineage (NCBI taxonomy): Eukaryota > Metazoa > Arthropoda > Arachnida > Sarcoptiformes > Eremaeidae > Eueremaeus > Eueremaeus valkanovi. Next base: position 14,985 of record JAQIWA010001111.1, read on the forward strand.
CTATGAAAGAGTGAGTCGATTGAGTCGATTGCAGTGCACAGACAGACACACTATACTCACTGCAGACTACAGACTACAGCTGTACGGCTAGAGTGCGCATCAGAGCAGCACTGACTGAACGCACACAACGCTATGCCATATCACTGGACATACAATATTGGCTGTACTTTCGATTGCTATAAGAGCGCAAACATTAGGTTGAGTTCACTATTAGTCAAATAGTTTAATAATTTAATGATTTAATAATTTTTTAGAATCTTTTGCTAATTATAGTTAAGATTAAACTCAATTCAAACATATTTTCCTGTTTTGAACGCATTCTCTGCCAAATCATAACTGAAATGAAAGCCAAAGACTATTAAAAATCTTATCAAAAGTTTTATCAAATGAACTAAAGATAACATTGAATATTGAATGCTATGATTATTAATGAATTTCTGCTGGATATTAGTTTTCATAGTCAGTACAGTTTTCTATTGTTTAATGATTTCAACTTATTTTATATGAATATCACATAAAAGAGTTAATTCTTGCAAAAATATGAATGCGCAAGGGTGGGGCTAAGGTCTTATGATAGGAGCTAGCTATTAAATTAATAGCAGGCAAGGAGAAAGTTCTAACTAATCACACGAATATGTAATGTACAAAGCATTGCTAAATAGTTATTTATAGACCCCTTGATAGCCACTATAATAGTTAAGAAAAACGGTACAAATAGTTACTCAAATAGTTATTTATATTTCCAAAATAACCTTAAATTCTGTTTAAATTTAACTAAATTTAACTTGAATTAGCAAAATTGGCTCATGATCTGATAAAAATTAATCATTTTCCAACCTAGACAAAATATTTGCATGCAATTATTGCGGAAAATTATGATCTTCATACTATCCTCATATTCTTCCTTCACTATTACAATGAGTTCTAATACACATTTGTCATATTATTGCTACTTATACTTGGTCAAATTTGCATTTTGTTCGATTTATAAGTGTCATTTGATATAAAGTCATGTTAGTTCTAATTTCAAATTGCCTGGCAGTGGCGCACTGGCTAGTGTTGCTCTCATTCAAAAAGTTAAGCTGCGCTGAGGCCGGTTAGTCCCACTCCAGACCGAAAAATTTGTCAGTACGGTCAGAGCCTATTAGGCCTTTACAGAACACGTTTAACCTAAATGTGCTGAGCCTGGGTTCAAAATAGCCCGAACCAAATGAATGAATGAATAAATAGTGTGTTGACCAATATTGGAAACAAAATTTTTAATTCCTTCTGAATTCAGCCATCAATGAAACTCATAATTAAAAGCTAGTTTAAGAATAAATTAATTGTACGAAAACGTTCTCAAATGGTCTGACACCTTTTTTAATCAAAAATGGCTATAATTTTTCAATAAATATTGAAAATAGTTACATAAACTTCAAATAGTTAGATACGACCCAAATAGTTATTTATAGTTAAAATAAAACTCTCCCAAAATGACCCTCAGTACATGATTCGGACACATACTGATCCTGGACTCTGACCTATCCACCGATAAAATAGTTGCGATAGGTGAAAAACAATGCTCTGGTAATGTACTACAAAGTGAACATCCAGAACCTTTTATTGTGTGGTAAATCTGTTGATTGTCCTCTTTCCAAATCAGAGCTGCGGAGTATTCATTGCGAATAGAAATACCTGTAGTAATATGAATGAAGAGATGTGCAAGGTTGAGTTTAGCCAAAATATCCTCACGATCTAAACCCAGAGACTAAAACTCCTAAAACTTTTACCTCAAATATATATTTGATTTTTACCAAATCTCAGCCAAATTAAGACAATTTGAATCAAATAATCTGAACTTTAAGCCAAATGCTTTCAAAATTTCCTGTAAAAGTAGGCATGTGCAAGGAGGTATAGACAAAATACCTCCTTTGAAATTGGCAAAATACCATTCCCCCTGTTTTGAGGCCTGTGTTAGACCAATGAGTTTTGAATGAGTCCGCCATTTTACCGCCTGCTATACCCCTTTCTCGGCTGACCTTGCACATCCCTACTGTAAAAGCCACCTTGTTCGCCTTTATCTCTTACCCTCCACCACCTGACTCCGTAGACACTGATCAAGCTAGATTTAGATATAATTATTAAGAGAGACAGGAAAACGTCTGTTCCGAACGTGTATAGCAGTCTGGTGTCAACATAGCAAACAAAGGGCAGTCAACACATGGGATGATTACATGAGTTGGATAAAAATAATACACTGATGGTCTCGAATACACTGATATTTGTCTAAACTTTTGATCACATGTGTTAACTCCCCTTTGTTGGCTATGTTGGCACCAGACTGCTAAACGCGTTCGGATGACTCGTTTTCTAGACTCTGATCATAGCTGTCATCTGTTCTTGTTTATTTCTATATCAAATAAAATTCAGTTTAGCTTCAATTCATATCCTGGTCAATTGTATCTAGGGTCAAGGGTAGTTTCTGTAAGGGCTATAAGAAATGCACTAAAATTGTGAACATTTGATGTATGGGTAGGACAGCACTACATGATATCACCCACAGGTCATTCCAAAGAGTTCATTATTAATTTGTTGTGTTTTTTCAAATTGTTTGAATTGTCTCTAATCTACTAAAAGTCAATCCTTTCCCCTCTACTCACTCCACACAGTTATGTTCTATACTTTTAATCACAATTTTCGCAGTGAGTCTGTTGTATGAGATATACAATAATGTGTTAAGAAGTGGTTCTAAGTGGCTGAGGCTGCCATCCATCCTAGGTCTACAGTACAGTATATGTATGTCATTTTTGGGTCTAATGTGTGCACAAAATAGAATTTAATTTTGTTTATATGAATAGAATTCAAACACTCTATCCGTTCAGTAGTTATTCAATGCTTTCGACCGAAGAATTTCTGACCGACTCTATGGGTGCTTATGTGCTCTACCACTCCATTCAAGTCTTTTAATTCTTTCCTTAAAATCCGGAATATTTCGGGTGAAATAGGATGAAATACTCAGACGGGTATTATTCTGACCATATTTGGACTATACCTATACCCCCACCGATTGGCACTATTTATGACTGATTTCAGATATAGTCATAATTATGTGATATAATTGAATTCAATTTCTATTTGAATATTAATATGATTTCAGAATAAAATGATTTCATATTAATATTCAAATAGAAATCGAATTCAATTATATCACAAATCATTTGAATTGGCCTGACATCCAACTATAAGTGGGGTAATTGCCCCCCAATTTGGTGATTACCAGAGTGGGAAAAACACGACTTCAAAGCGGCAAGGATGAGTCTGGTGTCATCATTGCAAATAAAAGGGGAGTTAACACAACAACTCAATAGTTAGCAGGTGAACGTTCAAACGCAGTTCAACACCTTTGTACTTGGAACTTTCCATATGAATTCGCATACTTGAACTTGAATGCGAACAGACTATTGAGTTAGTGTTGTATTCACATGAGTTAAAACATTATATTTTATTTAACATACAAGTCCCTTTTTTCATTCTATTGGCGCCAGGCTGCTATAAGCGGCTTTGCCGTGGTGTTCTGGAGGTTCTGGTTATAAGCATAAACACAGGAGTAATTACCTAAACAGAGGGTATTCAGAAACGCCTGAAAAATCACTGCAATCATTGTTTGTAAAACTTTTCCAAATATTTTTCAAAAGGGTCTGAATTGCGTGAAAACTATTTGATCGCAAAATTGAAACGAATGCGAGTGTCATTGCCAGCTGTTTGTTGACGAGCACCGGCAGGAAAGCCCTGTCAGATACCAGAAGATGTTTGTGAGCACAGGTATACAAATAGATTTCAATTAGTTTTGGACATGTCGTTGAACACCTCCTTCTCTATCAATCGGTTTAAATGAATTGAAATAAAAGATTTTTTGAATTAAAAGTAAAAATTTATTTATTAAAACGAATAAAACAAATAATACAATAAATAATATTTTTATAAATAGTATTGTTTTCAGCACTCAATCACACTTTCAAACAAATGAATGCAATTTTAATGTATAAACAACCGAGATGTTTGAGAATGTAATTGAAGGACAATGACATGGTAATAACAAATGTTCAGTTTGGGCATTAGTAAAAAAATGTTAGCCTGCTGATATGTTTGTGAATTTATTACAATCAATATAGTTCTTAATTGTAGAGTAAATAAAATATTGAACAGTAAAGAAATTAACAGTTTTGATACAAAATAAGAAATTTTATGACAAATACAGTCAATTCTTATTATAAGAAGTCCGGATATAAGAAACACCCGCTTATTGTGTACACTAAAAGTTGACCGGATGGACTCGACTATACGCTGGTTGAGTATTCTCTCTATAGTGCACTCTCTTTATAGTGTACGGATTTTGCTTGCATTCGCTCGTTTCTTATAACGATTATTGACTGTAAAATATTTTTACAAAAAATTATTTGAAATAATAAGATTTTAAGAGAAAAACTGATTTTAAGAGAAAATATGATCAGGCTGAAGAATTTGACAAGTTGAATCATTATGGACGCTTTGTTCTCGTGAATACGAAGACAATATATTCAGACTATCGAAGGATTTATTCGTGATCCATTTGAACGTCTGTACCCATCGTGTAATCCATTGATAGTATTCTTCTGATAAATATCTTTAATATTCATTATTATTGTTAAAAAATAATTTTTGTTCGCTTTTCTGCATAAATATAAGCGAATAATAGGTTTTATTTAAATTAATCTATCAGAGATGCTGAGACGACGGCTCTAGGGTGGGGGGTAAAAAGGCGGATTTTTCCTAAAAACCTAGGGTTTTTTCGAAAAACAAGATGGCCTCCACAATGGCCGAAAAATGGCTTTTAAAGTCGAAATGGCCGATTTTGGGCGATTTTCGATTTATTGCGGCTCAATTTAGCTAAATTTAGCACAATTTAGCATTAATTTACTCAAATTAAGCTAAATTTAGTTGAATTTAAGCTAAATTTAGGCAAAATTCGGTAAAAATTGGCCAGTTTTACAAAAAATGGCGCATTCGGCGCCATTTTTTGGTATAGGTCGCGTGCAAAAAGTCAAGGGGGGGTCTAGCAGAGCCTCAAAACCAAGGCGGGGTATTTTGCCAGTTTTCAAACCGATTTTGGCTAGACCCCCTCAGCATCTCTGTAATTTATTGAAAAGATGTGTCGTTAAATACTAATAAAAAATTTTATACTTATTGATTAAAACAACCAGATGGGTCATTCTAAGACTTATTGAAATAAGAGAAAAAATGAATATAAAGAAAGTATTTATTTATTAAAATTTGAAATTATATTTATGTTAATTATATATTAAACCTTGATTTGATTCGCTATTGGACGCGCGTCTGTTGGCCCACCCCATTGGCCATCCCTAAAAAGAAAGTGCTTGTCAGCAAAATTAATTAATTTCACTCCAGATTTGATGAATACTTATTATAAAAAAATATTTGAATAACAAAGAGTAGAAAATGTATTCTAATATTAAATGCAAAATAACATTCAATTTTTTTAATAATATCTCAAAATATTTTAATATTAATAAAGAATTACAGAAAATATACAGACATTTGAATTTTATGTATAGAACCTAATTGTAACAACGAGTTTCACAAATTACTAACTTGCTTAATTTTTTATTAATTATAGCCATTCGAATATTCTACTCTTCACTGGATTCTACTATCAGCATTTATATTTTTTCAGTCATCCTGGATCAATTATTCATCGGTAAACTAAACAATTTTATAATAATCCAGTGGTTTGTTATAAAATGACTCAAACTTTGATAATTATAGAATGTATTTATATTTAATTTTAAAGTTATCTTGGGTCATTCATATATCAATCATAAAACTCCGACACAATTTCTAAATGAGGATCCAATTGATCATGGTATCAACAGTATTATGGTATCATCGAAATAGTGGTCAGTTTCGTACAATTTAATGGCCAAGGTGGCTCTCATGACTGTAGAAGTGAGCCACTGGTCCTCTAGTCATACCTACTGCGTAGACACTGCTCCCGATTCAAGCCGTTAGATGTACAGCCGTTCACACCTCTCTTGGTCTACTTCTTCAGAGTTCTGACCTCATGTATGGATCGAATCCTTATCGCAAATACGGTTTGTCTGAAATACTTGAGCAATGAATTCGGTTTCACTTGTATT
>JAQIWA010001112.1:0-21154 GCA_034693305.1 Eueremaeus valkanovi
AACGGAGAACTCATATTCACTATCGATGAGGAAACGGGTGTCATATCGACAGCCGTGTGCTGTTTGGATCGCGAAACCATCCCCGAGTTCGCCATTAAAGTGGTGGCCACGGATGGGGGCGGACTAAATGGCACCGCAGCGGCAATTATTACAATCAATGACATCAATGATATGCCGCCGAAGTTCACCCAAAAGGACTGGTATGTGGAAGTGGATGAGACGGAAGGGCTTTTTCTGCCGGAAGAGCCGATTCTGATTGTATCGGTCACTGACGCAGATCTACTCCAAACCAATCGATTCAGTTATAAAGTAATAGACAATGCGTACGGTTGGGACAAGTTCACCCTGGTCACCAACCCGGACGGTACCGGATCCCTAATAGTGAACAAACCTCTTGACTACGAAGATATAGAGCACAGGTTTGGATTCAATCTAAGCATATCTGTCAGCGATAATGGCGGGGAATCTCTGGACGTCTATCACATGGACTACGCGAATGTCAGCGTTAGGTATGAGTCGATTGAATGACTTTTTGTTTTTGATTAGCTTTGAATACATGTAACGCACGAATCGATTCATTACTCTTCAGATTGCGTGACATTAACGACAATCGACCGGAGTTTGAAAGGACTGACATTGAGGTGATTGTACTCGAGGACAGCCAAGTGGGCACGAGTTTATTTACATTCGTGGCCACGGATGCAGATCAAGGAGGAAAGCCTCGCGTCTCCTACCAAATCGACAGGTCATCTGATAAGCGCAGGCAGTTTTCTATTGACACGAAAGGTGTCGTAAAGATCCAGCAGATGCTCGACAGCGAAGAGACGCCCCGACATCAGGTGAAGATCCTAGCAGTGGACGACGGGGTGCCTCCACATACCGCAACGGCTACTCTGACTGTAGTGGTCGGCGACATCAACGACAATGCGCCCCGTTTTCTGAAGGACTACAGGCCTGTCATCCCTGAACACAACTCTCCCGGAAAAGTAGCCGAGATTTCAGCCACCGATGACGACGACCGGAACAAAGGAAATGGTCCGCCGTTTACGTTCAGAATGGATCCGAACGCACCCGATGTGATCCGCAAGCTCTTCGATGTCAAACACGACCCTAAGGGTGCGAACGGAGACGGAATAACTATTATTCAGTCAAAGCAGACGTTCGATAGAGAGACACAAAAAGAATATTTGGTTCCGATTATCATCAAAGACAGCGGATATCCATCAATGACGGGCACCAGTACTCTGACTGTGATAATAGGTGACATAAACGACAACCGAATGCACCCAGGTAGCAAGTCCATCTTGGTATACAAACTGAAAGGTCAGTCTCAGCCGACACCAGTGGGTAGAGTTCACGTCGAGGACTTGGATGACTGGGACTTACCGGACAAACAATTCTATTTTGCCAACAATATTGCCCATCCGTTCTTTGAACTCCAGGATCATTTCAATGGAGTGATTATAGAGAAGAACGCACCGGAAGGCCAGTACTTCTTGAAGTTCATTGTCTTTGACCGGAAGTTCACACAAGAAGTTGAGGCGAATGTGACGGTTGTGGTCAAAGAGATCGCCGAAGAGGCCGTTCACAGCTCAGGGTCTATTCGTGTGTCCGGAATAACAGCCGAAGACTTCATTCGGGTTTGGGATTATCGACAACAACGAGAGGTGACCTCAAAGTATGACCGCTTCAAAGAGGTGTTGGCGCGGGAACTGGCGATAAATACAACTGATTTGGATGTGTTTAGTGTCGTAACCAAACAGGAAAGACCTCCGATCACAGACATCAGGTTCGCAGTGCACGGCTCGCCATATATGAAGTCGATTCACTTGGACGGCACCGTCAGTCTGAACAGACCTTTTATCGAACGCGAGGTCGGACTCAACATAACATTAGTCGGAATCGACGAATGCCTGTCCGAGAACACGCACTGTCGGACCAGTTGTGCCGATCAGTTGCATATCAATCCTCAACCGATTGTAGTCGACACCAACCGAACAGGTCTGGTAGGCGTCAACGTCGAAGCGCGCCCCGAATGCACCGCCAGTGCGCGTGACTTCACTCCAGCCGGTGTTCTCTGCGAATGTGCGGACAAGTATTGGGAGCCTCAGCCTCAGTGGTCGGTCCGCTCGTTCAACGGCACAGGTTGGGCCTGGTTCGAGTCACTCCCACAGCGCGAAAACTCGCACCTCCGTCTTGAGATCATGACCCGCACACGCAATGGTCTGATCCTCTATAAAGGACCCATTGATGCGCCTCTTATGGGAACCAAAGCCCTAAAAGATTTCATTTCATTTGAACTCTTCGGCGGAAAACCCAGATTTCTGGTTGACTTCGGGTCCGGAACAGCAGAGTTGACAGTCAGTCCAACGAGTGATCTGCTCGACGGACAGTGGCATCGAATCGATATATTCTGGAACAAAGAGACGGCCCGTATGATGGTTGACAGGTGTGTCGGAGCACAGGATGATGAGACGAACCCCTCGAATGATTTGCGCTGTGCTAACGAGACCCGAATTGTCGGTTATAATGAATACCTGAACCTAAACAGTCCGCTACAGATGGGAGGCGTTGCGCACAATCCGGTGGACAAGTACTACGACCGGCAGTTCCACCCGAGCAGACACGGCTTCACCGGTTGTATCAAAAACTTTGTTCACAACTCAGTTATGTATGACTTGGGTTCGCCCACAAGCTCTGCGAAGAGTGAACCGGAATGTCCGCCCGCTTTAGGCCTGTACAGATCGCATGAACACAAGTACCAAGATTACCAAGGTGCCATCATCTTGATCACTCTATCGTTAATTATTTTTAACTCTCATTTGTATTAATTAATTATAAAACTTAATAAATATATTATTTACAAAAATACTTGACCCAGTTCATGCATAACTGGCTATTTGATCTTGGACATTGTGAACATTATTTTATTCTTCTATATTTTTGATATAATTAAAAAGTATCCAGTTTAACTTTTTTCATATTAGTTTATATTCAATAGTACAAAAGGTATCAAAAAGTCGATCGGAAATAGGAATATAAATTATCAAGATAAAAATGTACAACCTTTATGAAATATCAATTCAAATAGAACTGGCTAACCCAACGAAATTCCCTCTGAATTTATCCTTAAATCAAAAAGTTCGATTGATACTGTCATAGCAGTAAAATGCCAATTCAACAATACACCTTGCTCATGCCCAATGTGAGCTCATTCATACCGATTTATTTTCACAATCATTTTCTTATTTTGTTAATTGAATTGAATTATAAGATTTATTCTTAAGTGATAATAATTGAAGCAGGGTCATAGTAGCAATGGTGCCTTTCTTTAATTGAGATATCAATCAATTAGTCACTCAATTCAGTTGAGAATTGTATACAAATTAACTTATCTTTCAGTCAATTCTGACAATTATTTTTATTACATCACTTCTTAATTATGACTCGATTTGACCCGTGTACAAATTTAATTGATACTTGTCGTAGTGCCCAACATTATCCGGACAATCACAGCCATATTCATAAGCAGTCTGTATAACACAGGTTACAGTGCAATACAAGTCACACATAAGCTATACAAGTAGGCTTGCCAGCTGTAAAATCTCCAAACCTTGGTATTTTTCGAATTTTTCCAAAATTTCCTTGAGTTTTCCTTGAGAAATTTTATTTAATCAAAATTGAATACAAATTTTATTTCATTTACTAAATTTATATTTTAGCTGAGATTTTGCGGCTTTAATACAATTTTGATTGTCTTTTATAAAATTCTTAAAATCAATACATGAAAAGGAAATGTTATTTTTAATACAAATTTCTGCTTTGACTAAATTTATATTCATTCGACTCCTTTCAGGGGTCCAAACCTTTTTCAAACCACTGAATACTCTTTCGGTAAAATCATTTCCGATTGGAATAGCCATAACTGTCTCAACAATTTTGGACAAATTCTTGGATTCAAATGCCGATAAAATTTTGCAGTATTTGGTTATTGTGTCAGAATTAGGCTCTAATTTATTCATTTCTTTGAAAATGTTATTAAAATTGAATATTTCGTCGAATAGGGAATCTTTATCTATACTTAAATTCAATAAATCGTTAATTTTCGAAAGATTTTCATAAATCAATTCGGAATCTAAGTTCAATGTAGAAAATAATTTAAAAGGCGATTCAGAGAAATCAAAATGTTCGGTGAGGTAATTGATTGCTCGCTTATAAACTTTCTGAGCATTGTTTTTGAAATCATTCTGGTCTTCAGTACTGAAATATTTGAGATTTTCATTGATTTTGTTTCCAAAAAACTGAAGATTTGAGCGATTTTCTAATTGAGTTTTAAGTTTAAACATAATATCGTATAAATTTGTGGAATTTGTAGTCTTTTTTTCTAATAATAAAATATTTGTTTGAAATAAATTCATGAAATGAGACGATAAATGCAAATAAAGATCACATATTGTTATGTTATTCTTCTCTTCACTCCAAACAAATTGCTTTATAATTGGCGGACAATCTTCGGCGCCTAAACCAATGAAATATGTTTTCAGTGGAATTATATGATCAATGATTCTATTAATTGCCGGCAATAATGTTAGCCAACGTGTCGTTACGTGTCGTTTCATTACTTCAAATTCAATATCTGTATAATCATAGCATAACTTGAGTTCATTCACTCTTTTCGCCGAAATTGAGAAATGAGAATAAATTTTTAGAACAAGATTTTCGATATCGAATGGCAGTGTAATTAAAGCATGTTTTGATGTGTTGTGTAAGACATGACAATTACAATTTGCTTTAATTATATACTGATTGTCATCTTTGAAATTTTTATACACTGAGTGATGTATACCATAATTCACAGAAGCATTATCTCCAGAGAATGCAATCAATTCATTCAAATTAACATTGTTTTCAATCAATGAGTTTTTCAGTTTTGTATAAATATTGTCCGATTTTTCATTAGAATCTTCATAAAAATCCAAATCAAAATTATTAATACCTGTTTTAATGTCGAAATACTGCAATACAATCGGAAATAGTTTTATATTTCCTTTATTTGACGCATCACTGGCTATAGAATATCTTTTATCTTTGATTGAATTCAGATGTCTTTCTATACTTAAAGGACACAGAACATTTTCGGCCAAAGCCTCCATTTTTGTTCGACCACATTGTAGTCCTTGGCAAATTTTCGAGTCATTAAATAAGGTCTTAATCAGTTTTATATGACAATCCGCTGAGTTATAACTCAAATGATGGCTAATTGTATGATAGGTTAAACACAATTCACTGACAGTCACTTCATCCGATTCTTTGTTATTAATTTTTGTCACAAAATTACTCATACATTGACTCATTTTAGCCGAACTTGATTTGGTTTTATGGGTTTTGGAGTCTTTGTGAGCATTGACTGCCGAAACGCCTTCATATTTAATGGTAAAATCATTATTACAATAACGACAGTTAGCTGTAAACTCATCCCTTTTTATCAACCAATCTTTGAATTCACTATTTTCTAACCAATTATCTTGAAATCGGGAAAAAAACCTTTTTTTATTTGGAAAACTCATCTTTTTATTCAATGATCGAAAACACGTTTTAATTTTTTCAATATTTATACAAAATTAATATATTTATAGATTTTTTGTCACAAATTGTAGAATATTTTTATATTTGTTTTGAGTACAAAAAATTCTGCACAATTGGATCGTTCAATGATATGTGTTATTGTTTTTACGAGGTCTGAGATGTGGTCTGAGATATGCTTTGTATTATAAAATAATTATTATTTTACAGTTTTCTTTAAAATACTTTTTTATTTCCAAAATTTTCAAAAAAAAATTCCTTGGGGTTTGTTGCTTAAGGAAAGACCCTAGCATTTCACCTTGAGTAGACCCCTTATTCCTTGAGAATCAAGGTGAATCCTTGAGACTTGGCAAGCCTATATACAAGTCATACAGCGCTCTATTTCTCGTCTGTTTATTATCAATCGCTATATCTTCAAGCAATAGCCAGGTCTTTGATCCAGCGAATAATGATGGAAAGGGTGATTGCTTTAACGGAACTGGGTCTATTAATAACCAGCGCACCGGACCTTATTTCGCTATGACTTCTCTCCCAACTAATGTCACTGTTTCTCCATATTTGACCAAAGCTCAACTTTCCTGTCGGGTTCACCAGTTGGGTGATCTCACTGTGACCTGGATCCGTCAACGCGATAGACAGATTATCACAGGTTTGGACAAATCAAACAAGAATTCGCTGTTATTTCTACAAAAAAATTAGATTTTCAAACATTTTACTCTTTGACCAAACAGTGGGGAAAATCACTTATATTTCCAATGCTTTCGTGCGGTTCATACGTATGGCAGTGACGACTGACTCTTGAAATATTGTATCCGCAGCTAAATGACGCCGGACTTTATGAATGCCAGATATCTAGTTCACCCAAAATGAGTCTTCGAATTAAATGTGCTTGGTAAATATAATTTTCAAATTATAATTACTCTGGTAAGATACGTCAAAACATTTATAAAGTGTTCTATCTAATTTTTATCACCCCTACCCATAGGAATAGTGGTTATTTTTTTTGGTATCTGGTTGTCTACCTTGATGAAATATATATGATTTCCTTGTTATTTTATATAACCAGGGTTATTATGAACAGAGTGACTAATAATTGAGTATTATATAAATTATAAAAATATTCGCTTTTCTATACTATTCATGTGTTCATCCATTCACTTACACTTATGTGAGCAAGTTGTGTTATGTTAATAATAATTTAATCTAGAACGTCTTTTTATATTGAACATTTTGTTTTTATTTAGAATATAAGTCGCGAGCAAAAAGTCGAGGGGGGGGGGGAGTCCAGCAAAGTCTCAAAACACAAGGGGGTTATTTTGCCAAATCTCAAGCTCAGGGGGTATTTGGTCTATACCCCCTTTGGCATCCCTACTTTTGTCTGTGATTTTCGTACTCATATTCTGAGAGAGAAAGATGTATAAATGCTTTGGCAACTGATCAAGGACATTTTATTTTAAGTGCAAACTTAGTTTATACACCGTTTTAATTAAATAACTATTTTTTTTGCTTAAATAAGGCATAAATTTTATGAAAAGTGGTATTTTTTTAATAGAAATTGAGCTTTGCTGATTACAATAAAAAATGAGCCACATCAAAAAATGCACACAACCTATTGTATATCAATCAATCTTAATAAAATTTTAATAAATCATCATGTTCAAATACTCTATCCAATATTTGTCTAAATATTTTATAGCAAAGTCAATAATAACTGTTGAATAATAGTTAGTTGAATATTTTTATCAAGTTTATTTTGAACTTACTAAAATTTTGATTTGGTTTAACTGAATTCACCCAGAATAACAGTTTGAGTTGAAGCACCAGAAACAATTATAGCTATTGTCGAATAGTGATGGATATTATTTTATTTGTCAGTAAAATAGAGAAAGAAAACAATGTCTATAACTGAGAACAATAGCGTATATCCTATGCTAACAATGTATCCGAAGTAAACCGTAGGCCGACTCCAATGCGATCCGCGTGTCATCACTGCTTTAATTGCCATTATTGGTTGTGTGAGTGGAGTCCATTCGGATATAAGCCTCATATGACTGGGCAGGGATTGAATCGGCCACATAATACCACACATTAGACAAAAAGTAATCCAAAGTAGTGCACTGATCATCTGGATGAAAAAGAAAGTATTAAATATAATAGTTTAATTAGGGATGTCAGGGCGGGGGTATAATGAGGGGGTAAAATGGCTGACTTTTGGCTCAAAACCTGGGGGGGGGGTATTAGGGGGGTGGTATTTTGAAAACAAGATGGCCGCCACAATAGCCGAAAAATGGCGTTTAAAGTCGAAAATGGTTGATTTCGACCGAATTTTGACCATATTTAGCTAAATTTAGCACAATTTAGCATTAATTCAGTTAAATTAAGCTTAATTTAGTTGAATTTAAGCTTAATTTAGCCGAAATTAGGTAAAAATCGGACATTTTTACCAAAAATGGCGCCTTCGGCGCCATTTTCGGTATAGGTCGCGAGCAAAAAGTCGAGGGGGGGTGATTTTGCCAAATCTCAAACTCAGGGGGGGTATTTGGTTTATACCCCCTTGCACATCCCTAGTTTAATCGAACAACAGGGATAATTTACTTGTTTAGCTGATAATTCATTTAAACCAAGTAAAAATAACTTCTTTTACTTAACTTCTATAACTTGATGCAACTTGTTAAGAAATTATTCATGCAAGTGGATTTTTAAAAAAAAGTTCACTAAGCAATGCAGTTATTAAGTTACTAGGTAATTTATTATAATTAATTGATCTATGTTCAATTACTATTTGTCAAAATTGAAGCCTATTTTTGATAAATCAAATGAAAAATCTACATGGTTTAAATTTCAATAGTTAATTTTTCAATAAGGGTTTAATCAATTATCAGCTGGACAAGTGACCCTGCTTCCTTTTTTATAAATCATGTTTACCATAAGTGCTGTAAAATTTTTCAACAATAGTCCCAAAAGTAGTCCCAAAAACATTCCTTGGATTAGTTGTAAGAAAATGAATAAAAATACGTTGAAATAACTGCCCGCTTGTGGGAAGTCGTATATAACAAACATTGTTAACATTGTGGCCAATATTTGTGGTATTATTATAACACAATATGTAATCAAATGCGCTATAAATTGTTCGATAGGTTTAACTCCGGCGACGATTACTCTGTCAAAGCTATTATTTTCTCTGTCTTTCACGATATGAAATCCGGATAAAACTGCTGTCAAAATATATAAGCCTAAAAGAATGCATCCTGGTAACGCGTAAAGTTCATAATTCAGAATAAAATCACCATGATATACTTCTTTTAAAATTATCGGTTTTATATTTGGAACAAAATTATTGCCATTTTTTGAAATAATATTTTCGTTTTGTGATTCCATTGCAGTGGATAATTGCCTATAAATAATGAATAGTAAACAAGCATGAGCGTTCTTATAACCTAGTGTAATTTGAGTATAATTAGATGTGTTATAAAATAAGTCAATTAAGTCAATTGCTATGAATGTATATAATATTTACAAAGCATTAGCTGTACTAACAGTGACAATAATTATATTGACATTTTCAAAATTTCAAACTGCGTAAAATAAACAATTAACGTTGTTAATTTATCCCAAATTATAATGTAGATATTTCGTCTATCTACTTATGTGATAGTGATGGCCAAGCTTATGAAATATTGGAGTGGTATATTTTGAGATTTTTCCACCACCTTTCCTACTAAACTGATCTGACTCACAAATTTTTGCCCACCTAGGAGGAGTTAAAAATTCTCTTTGGAAACAAGCCACTTTAAAAACACAATTCAAAATCTTAGTAGGTATTTTAACTATATTTTTAACTTGGTCATCATTCAATCTATGACCTATTTCACCTAGATTCAAAAATATAAAATTGCGACGGAACTTGAGATTAGAGGTAATTCGAAAAAACCAAGTAGCTTTTAATGTACTTACCTATTAATGAATATATTTATAATATAATTTGCATTATCTACATATAATTTGATATTGCTTTCATTCAGCTCCTGATCAGTTAACTCGAGTGGATAAAACAACCTGTCTTCAAATAGATTGCTGTAATTTGAGCCGAACTCAATTGCCATATAATTGATTCCATTAAAAACCGATTCAACGGCTGATTCTTTAGTCGAGTATTCGTTTAGTTTAATATAATTTCTATCGATTGAGTCAATGAATAGTTGAGAATATTCTGGGTTCAGATCAGCGTTATATACGCCCAGAGCTATGTTGTGCATATTTGGACCAAAGGATAGCTTAATGCTTGTCATGAGAGCAAATGGAAAGAAATAGAATAAGAATAGAGCCAATGGTTGCTTAATCGTCACAATATAATACTTCCGAAGCAATGCTTTCATAATATTTAAATTAATTGATTTTTTAGCATTCGTTTTCTTTGCTAGTTTAGAATTTTCATTATCAGTGTCGTTTGTCGAGTCACCCGGTTCATTGAATTCGTTAACATCTTTATTATTATGATTTATAAATCCAATATCTTTTCCATTCACTCGTTGTTCGCATAATAACAGAAAGACTTCTTCGAGTTCTTTACAGTTGTATTCTCTGAGCAGTTGTTGCGGATCTGACTGTTTGAGTACAGATCCGTAATTCATAAAACCGACATTGGATGCACTCTTCGCCTCATCGATATAATGGGTCGTTATTAGCACTGTTTGGCCTATAATTGTGGGTTGAGTTAGACATTAGATAATTATGATGGGATAGATAAACTGATCTAGGTTTTCTATGGGAGATTTCGAACTTATTTTGACTCACAATTGAGTGTACCTAACCTAACTTGAGCCTGGTGTATATCCTAAATCCAAAGGTATTTTTGTGGGATCAGCTGGGTTGTGCCAGTTCATATTTTTATCGAATGACTTACCATTTTCTGTACATATTGTCTGCAAATACTGCCAAATCTGATGTCTGAGCATTGAGTCGACCCCGACTGTGGGCTCATCCAGAATAATGAGCTTTGGTTTGTGAATCATTGCTATAGCTATCGATACCAGTCTTTGTTGTCCACCACTTAACAGACGGATGGGTCGACTCTTTTCCGGCAAATGTAATAATTGTATCAAATCTTCAATTTTTTGTTTCATTTCATTTGCTTTCAAATCATAAATATTTCCGTAATATTCGAGAATTTCCTTTATAGTGAACTCCATATAAAGGGCCAATTCCTGTGGCATATAGCCGACACCCACTCCGGGTATATCTGATGTTTTGCTACCAGGTCTTACTCCAAACACATTAATTGTACCCTTGCTCATTTGCAGTCTTCCTAATATTGAGCGAATGATTGTAGTCTTTCCGCAACCATTCGGACCCAAAAGCGCGAATATTTTGCCTAAAATTTTGAAAGCAATTAGTCTTCTGAACGAACTGAGAAACAGTACATAATATTTATTACAGAGATAGGAAATGGGTCTAACGACAGGGGGGGTAAGCCAGAAATATTTTCCAAAATTACGGGAGGTACAAAATCCCTCAACAAAATCCCCGTTTTCCCTAAAATTTATCGAAAATCAAAGGAGGGGTCAGCCTCTGAAAATCACAGGGGGTATACCCCTGCCTGTATCCTCCATTGCCTATCACTGATTTATTATGAACCACTTTTATGGTTATTATGAACTCATTGATAAAATGAACTATTAATGTAATTAAAACTCTATTTCAATGCAAACCTTTAATATTAAAAATTGTTTAACATCTTAAACAACAATTTAACCTTGCTCATTTTATCTTATAGTATTTTTTTTGAAAAAAATGTCCAAGATTATATTACAGGAAATTATTAATAAAACAACGCCTATGATATAAATTACAAAAACAATTATAATGAAGACAAGTCTTACCCTTCGGTATCTTTAGTGTCAATCCATTGAGAACTTTAACATTAGTTTTGTATTCAAAGTCAACATTATTTATATCGACCGCCAGTTCTCTATCACTTGTCACGACTCTGTTCTCCATATTATTGCTGATCAATTATGAACTGTCAAGTTTTAATAAATTGATATTACATAAAATGTACATTTGCTGATTGTAACAAGCATATTCTTACCTGCTCCAACGACCACCTTTCAATTGTGAACTTCACTGATAAGTATTAGAATGCTGTGCATTGCACGTACGCAATGAGAAAAATGCCCTTGCAACATGATAAACTGCAAAAATATTCTTAATAGTTTATTTTACAACTGAAATTATACTGTATAATATCATATGCTAACTTGGTAATAAATTCCTTTTGACTTTAATGCGATTAATGCAAATAGATAAAAAATGAAACCGGTACTTTTCTACAGTAATTTTAGTACTTTTATAATTACATTTACAGCTTTCAAATGAATGCATAAATATTTTTTAATTACAGTATTTAGTCATTTTTGGAAAAAAATTATAAATGCTTTGACAACTGATCAAGGACATTTTATTTTAATTGCAAACTAATTTTGCAGAAGAAGAAAAAAATTTATGAATTTTATTAACGATTTATTATATTCTTAATTTGAAAAAAAATAAAAGCTTTCACAATATTGTAGACATCAAAGGAATGTCTGACTAATGAAAAATTCATTTCCTTTAGTTAATCGATGATTTCATAGCTAAAACTATGTGGATAACTTCTTGAACTTTCTATACATTCTATATATTTTGCATATAACTGATTGTAAAACTACATCAATCTGTAGTTCGTCTCTCTTTCTGTATGTGTGCACACATTGTCTATAACTCTAATAATGTATTCAATAAATATTGTCTTTTAATAAATGTCTGTTAACTACCAATAAATACCACCGACTATTCAATGATAACTTTTCGTGTTCTACAATATCGTAATAAATTTTTGTTTATTTATTAGTAGAAATGCAGCCTGGTTAAGTAAATTCAGAAACGAGCTGCATCATTTCTTAAATATCACTAGAATTAAGAATAAGAAACAAGTTTTTTCCCGTCTGTCTGTCAGTGACACTAAAGTGGATTTATAATAAAAACTATGATAATGAAATGTGAACAAGATAAATTATCACATTTAGGTTAATACAACTTTTGATACGTAAAATTTTATAATTATAACAATTATCCTGCTAAAAAATAACTAGTTAAATAAAATTGTTCTCAAGTTTATTGAATGTTTCTCGCAACATTAAGGCGCCCTATAATGTACAGTATAACAAAACAGCAAGGTTATTAAATAAATTAAAATAAAATATTGAATCAAGGTCAAGTTTAAACTATTAGCTATAATTCTAATCTTGATTCTAAAATATTTGTTTTTAAAAGCCATTAAAATTAATGTACAGTTTATAGAGGTTTGAATATTTATTATCAAGTTGATCTAATTTAAATATAAATGAAAAAGCAGAGATGCGGAAAGACTACGATTACTTCAAAGTAGTTTTTAGGTTCAGATATATCCGAAAAATGAAATTCAATATTATAACTAAAAGAACAATTTTTAATAAGTGACCCAGGGTCCAACAGTCATTTTTGAAATAATGAAGCCATTGTAGTTCAATGATAAGGATAAAATTCATCAATTCAATTTATTTAATCACCAATCCAGGTGACATCCCTGAACAGAAATTCGCTAAATTCTTTCGATGTTTTTATATATTCAAGGTTTATATCATATAATTTAATTTATTTTTGCATTCATTTAATGTTTGAGTCAAAACTATTATTATTTTCAAATAAAAAACAATGAATTTTGTCAGAACTTACATATGTGTGAATCAAATGATGTGTTTCTAATTGTTGTTTAGTATTTGTATTGAATCCACATTTAGGCCAAAAGCACTTAAAGTAGAGATTATTTCCAACACTTTTTTCGCTCTTATTATTCAAAACTGTTTTATCACTTATTTCACATATTTTTAAAACAAAATTCAAATTATGTTTACATTTAATCACTGATTAATACAAAACTTTATTATTATTTTGATTTAAAATAAATTTAAATCAAAATTAAAATAATTTAAATACAATCAAACAAAGGAATGCATGAAATGAAAATATCGTCACATGCTTTGCATTGCAGAGCAGAGCAAAACTGGTTTTTTCCAGTTAAAGCTTAAGGGGGCTGTAGCACATGACCCACACCGGACTGGCAACAAGCTATCAGTGGATATCGTTTCTTGTCTATGATCATATTTCATATAAAAAGATTTTCGAATTAATGCTAAACTCTTTTAAATATTATATTTTCAAACATTTTACGAAATTTGGTCTAAAGTGAAGAAAATTATATTTTATAGCCAGAAAAGCTGCCATAAATACAAACTTGGCTATCTTATAAGTTCACAAATAATTTAGAAACTAGCCTAATTTTAATAAAAAAAAGAAACAAATTTATTTTTATTTTATCCAGGCAATGTCATTTTTCAATAAATGGTTCGGCAATGAGCGTGCAATCAATGAGGACCTGAAGTGTAAGATTGTCTCAACTCTGGATAAACTTCACATTTCCTGCGCATTCGACTGCTTAGAAACAGCCGAGGACTTCATCGGCATTTGTGTCTTCAATAAAGACGGGGAGGAATTAATTGAAGACAATGGACGTCGAGTCAAGTCTGGCTACATATTTGTAACAAGATCAGATGCTACATTGAATACAGTCCCTGGTGATACTCTACACCGCAAGGCATATAACAGGCTCTTCAAAAAGTTGGAAAAGTCTGATGGCGTGACTATTATTGGCTTTACTCAGCAAGGCAAAATGCTGAGGGCCAGATCCGTCACATTTAACACTAGCATGGTGACAAACTTATTTCACCGCGATACGAAAGATTGCTTGTTCATATTCAGAACATTCATCTATGGTGCAAAGATCATGTACAAATTAACCGAGAATAGAAATATCACTATTCATTGCGCCGCACTTTGCATATGCTTGTTCCTTATTGTAAAGAACGAGGGTAATAGAGAGCAGCTGGATAAATTTCCAATATCATATTTGGACCTGGAGGACAATAACGAATTTATGAAGGAGATGTTCGCATGCCTGGGTGTGCACAAGCGTATTCTGGATATGGCTGTTGATTATGGTAACTATACATTTATGACCAAGTGGCTTAGAGTCAAGTACGCGACGAAATTGCTCATGGAAGATTTGCGCGGAGAACTTTCCCCTGCTCAATTCAACATGTTATTGAATGAGTTGCTCAGAATTTGTGACGGCATTGAATGGTTCGTCAATTTATTGCGAGGGCAGTATTGGTATCTTATTGGCAGACTTACCGGTCGGACATAATCTTCACATTGTATTTAATCAGAGTTAGGCAATGGGGGCAGAGGTGGGGTAAACCTTTTGAAAATTTTTTCCCTAGGCTGACCCCCCCTCTGTTTACGATGATTTGCACGAGGAGAAAACTCGAAAAAAGATGTTTTTTAGGAAATAAATTGATTAATTGTACCATTTTTTGCCAAAATTTGTGGCTTAGCCCCCGCTGTCATCAGAACCATTGCCTATCACTGGATTTGACTTATATTTTCCGATCAATAATAATATTCCTATTAATCCATTACCTGAACTAAATGTTCGATTTATTGAAAAACAAATCCATTTTTCTCTTTAGTTTATCTTTAATATAATTACGGTATCAAGGTCAATTCAAAAATTATCCATTGTATCCTGCAGGTATTATATTTTCCTTTATTTTCTTCATATTTAATGATATTTGAAAGAGTGAGCCTGCTAAAATAATGGAATAAAGGCTGACAGTATTAACAAAAGACGTTAAACATCCTGAGCCTATTTTCGAACGTTTCGCAAATATTTGTTCAAGCACATTTAACCATTAATTAAAAAATTATTTTCTGTTTTATTAATTTGAAAAAATAAAATTTTTTATAATTTTGTAATCAGTTTAGTATTATTTATTGATAAATAATATATGTTTGAAATTGAGTAACATTTACTAAAAAAAAAGAACAAGAACAAATTTGCATTTTGTTTTATTTTAATTTTTATTAATGAAGTCCTGTTTGATATAATCGGAACACTTTTCTGCGATCATAACAATCGCGGCGTTTGTGTTGGCGTTCGGTATTTGAGGCACAACAGAGGCATCGCATACACGGACTGCACGAATGCCTTTCAGTTGCAGCCTTTCCGATACGACTGCATCTGATCTCTCTATTGATCACATTCTACAGGTGCCCACCGAATGCCTCGATGTGCGGCCAATCTGTCTGACCAGACATCGTATGTATGAATCGCAATCATAGATAACCCGATTCGGACACAACCGACAGCCGGGTATTGGTTCGGGTATTATATGAATGTGTTTATAGAGAGAAGTGTTTAACAGATAATAGAAAACAAATTTAATTGTTTCGACCAAATCATCGAAATCTCTTGGATTTGAGAGATATTTTGGATCTATTAGTGGATAATCGAATGGATTCTTGGATTTCAGTCTCAGCTCTCCATAACTCCTGGTCCGCACCAGCCATACGAAGATAAATAAGGAATTTCTGCCGATATATGGTTTGTAATACTGTTCCCAATCTTTAGTACTATTGGTGAACGGCTTATAGAGCGCAGGCGTTATTTTTGCAATATCTGTGCCGATCAGAGTGTTTGGCCACTCTTTTACTGGATTTGATTT
The DNA here is from genome assembly GCA_034693305.1 of Eueremaeus valkanovi. Taxonomy (NCBI): domain Eukaryota; kingdom Metazoa; phylum Arthropoda; class Arachnida; order Sarcoptiformes; family Eremaeidae; genus Eueremaeus; species Eueremaeus valkanovi. The sequence continues at coordinate 16,224 of JAQIWA010001112.1, forward strand.
TGTGCTATAATATGTGAAACCAACGGTCGGGTAGAATAATGGCCCGGAATGGTTGACGAATAGTTCATATAATTGCTGTACATTTAGTTCAGGCAATGGATTGATAGGAATATTGCTTTCGATCGGAAAATATAACTCAACTGCAAAGTGATTGTGAAGATGACGTCCGACCGGTAGGTCTGCCTTCACTTCAATACCCAGTTCACTCAAATGCTCTTTCGGTCCGATTCCGGACAGTAATAGTAGTTGGGCTGAATTGAACACACCTTAAGTGGAGATATAGTTATTAATTGTATTATATTTTGTGTAATAATTGAATGAAAACTATTTTTTTTCTGTGAAATACCGGCGGATATAATGATCTCGTGTTTAGCCATCACTTCATGTGTTTTATTATCTCTTATGAACTGAACGCCAATTGCTTTCAAGCCTTCGTTTGCTTTACTGAACAGTATTTTAATGACTAAAGCATTCGTCAAAATATGCAAATTATTCGGATATGGATTCGGATCTATGTATGCGTTGGCACTACTCGATCGCATACCAGTCCTGATGTCGACGTATGACTGCGAAAGTGTTGTTCCCAACTGTTTGGCGCCATTGATGTCAACAGTTTTGAAACCCAATTCATTCATGACTTTCATATTGAAGCGAAGCATCGGCTGTGGATTCGGATCGCTGGTCACACCTACCGGTCCACTCGTTCCATGAAAGCCCATATTCTCTCCGACAAGACTCAGATCACTATTATTTTCAAATTTCCTAAAATACGGCAAAACGTCTGCATAACTCCAACCGTTGGCACCGTATGTGTTGACCCAATTATCGAAATCCCTTCGGTTTCCTCTACTATATTGCATAGCATTTATAGCAGACGATCCTCCCAGCACTTTGCCCGTGACCTCTGCTAGTATGCCATTCTGAGCCAATCCTACATTTTGTCGAACTGTAGTGTAATTCCAATCGAATTCACTTCCTATGAGTTGAGGCCAAATGCCTGGTATATCAGTGACAACACTCTGGGCTCTTCCGGCCTCAAGAAGTAAAACATTGATATTTGGATTCGCAGCCAATCTGTTGGCGACAACACAACCGGCAGAACCGGCGCCGACAACAATGTAGTCGTAGTATTGATTGACTGTATTTCTTGTGCCAATCAATTGGTGTTTATATTCTATTTTCACAGTTATTATAGAAATTGCGATCAAATGTAAGCTTATATTCATTTTATTTACAATTATTTCTATTCATTCAAAACATTTGTTGAAATATGGTATTCCACTCGACAGAGCAATATGAACTAGTTCAGTCTAGTGATCTAATTTTGCAGTCATATATGGTAATAAACATCAAGGCTGCATCCATCGCCGATTGTGTCTCAATCCGGGCCACATTTGTGACACATTAGGCGGACCCTGAATTGAAAGTTTTTTTCAGCCTTAGACTCATAACTATACAGTATTTGTGTCAAGATAACTTTCCCTATAAAGGATTGATGTTGCAAGTTATGCACAGTATTCTATGGTAAAAATATCAATTTAACCTTGACATTATTCATTGTAAACTATTTTTTTTGCATAATATTCATATAGAAATTTCTAATTTGTTTAATATATAAACTCTTTCTGAATGTAATCCGTATTTAAATAAAATTTATTTAATTGTTTTCAACAATAATTCTGTTGTAATTCCGTTCAATACCTATAGCAATGTCTTTTGGAATTTTCATTTCGACAATGATCTGGGCTTTTATTTTGGTCGATGTCTACGAATACTTACTGGTTGATGAAAATATTGAACAAGCTCATACCTTCTACAGTACTGTCTATCAGTTATGCTTAAAGGCCTGCAAAATGTTTTTTGATTTTTTATTAGACATTTAATAAATTTTTTATTAATATATTATAATTAAATGAATAGTAAGTAATAATTAATATATAAATTGAAAAAATGACCAAGTATATAATTTTGATTGAATCTGTTTAAATGAAATATTATATTGAGCCAGGCACGAACTGGAATTAAAAAAGTAATCTTTGAATGTTAAATGCCATGGATATTAATTCATGTTTGTCAGGACAACTTAAGGTTGTCAATTCAAATTAGCCTTGGTAATCTTGTTGAAAAATTAATGCTTATCAGCACATATAGTAAGATAGTCTGTCCCCTCCATTGCCGGCCACTTATTATTCTAAAACACAGGAAAATATCTATTGATCTATCGATTGGATTATTATTGATCTGAACTGAAAGCTCAGAATTTATATTAAATAAGATTTCAGTTCAGATCAATAGTAATTCAATCAATTGAGCAATAGATAGTATAAATCAAAACTTTAGAATTACCATGGTGATTAAATCATATCAAAAAGTTTATGGGGGAAAAATAGGGGGGTACATTTTAGATTTATTATATTTAAACAAAGAAAGATTTTATGCTATCATAAAAATAAAAGCAATTCTGATTTGACCTACATTTTGATTGATTATTTTGCTGGATCATAATTAGGACACACGTGTACAGTATAAGCAGTAATACTGTAATAGCTCTGACTATTCACTACACTCTTCTGTTTCATAAGCTTTGTGTCAATGCATAAGAACTGTCTGAATATAGAAATATAATTATAACTAATATTCAGTAAAATTTTTAATAACAATAATAATTATGAATTCATTGCAGAAAAATAGAGAAAATAATGGTTTCAGAAGAGCAGCGAAACAGATAACAGTGAAACAGAGAGTAAATAACTTTTTTCTAAATAATAGCAACGAAAGTATTCCAATCATACGGTTAGAAAAGTTTGCGAAAAATTATTTCATTATTGTTTCGAAAAGTCTTGACGACTATTGCAATGGAATTGTCTATAAATACAGAATATTTTTGGTCACTTTGGCTAAAATTATTCTAACAATAGTTGGCTTCAGATTCGGTATCTCAGGTCTGGTCAACAAGAAGTGGATGCGCGCAGTGATGGGTGACTCCAACTATCTCCTAGGCCAACCGACACTCATATCCGTTATGATGTCTATCGGGGCGTTCATTATACTATTCATTGGATCTGTATTTCAATACAAAGAAAGAAATCAAACGTTAGAAGTATTGGATTTCTTCAATGATATCAAATACAATCGTTTGGCTCAACCTCTCAGTCCTCTAAATAAGAGGCGATTCTTATTATACCTGAATTTGATGACAAAGTATTTGTTGAATCAGTTGTTTTGGCCGTTAGTTATCGTAACGAATGCATTGCTTTTTGGGACTCTAATCGTCGCTTATTTGGATCCGAGCTCTGGCTTCACACTAATCGGTGTCATATTCTGGGGATTCTGTACATTCGTGCTGACCATCCAATTGTTTGGCATATTATCAGTTGGTTTCATCGTATGGTTCGCAGTCTCTCTATACTTGAGATATGCGTTCAATGAAATCAATGATAAATTCCGAATGAGTTTGAAGTTTAGCTTCGATTCGGATCTAATGAATGCCATCAGAAAACACAATCGATTGACACAAATGACTGCAAAATTCAATGATGTATTCAGTCAAATGATCTTTATACTTTATTATTTTGCGACCCCAGCCCTGGAATTACTCATATTTCTCGCCTCTTCCAAACAGACCTACATTTACGCCAAATTCGCCGGAATTTTCGTATTTGTTGTCGTTTTCGCCGCAGTTTTTATGGTTAATCTAATGAGCACTTGGGTCAACACAGCGGCCCATAAGCCATACCCTCTCTTGTATTCCTATATTATACGACATAAGAGTTCAGTGACTTATGGATTAAAACTTCAGTCATTCATTGAGAAGTTGTCCGGACCTGACATTGGCTTCTATTGTCTGAATCTGTTTCCTATGAATAACTATAAGTTCTATCTATATGTCGGCAAAACTGCTGCCAATTATTTCCTTATTTTAGGATTTGTCAGCGATATGTAGAGCATGTAGAACAGGGGCATTTTAAGCTATGTAAAAAAATGCAACCAGAACATTTTTCTGAAGTTTACTTATTAAGGGAAACCTATATTTAGTTACATAACATAACATCATCGAAAAACAGAGGGGGTCAGTCTCGGAAATATGCTATTCGACAATATATGGTCAGAAAGAGTGATAAAGTTATTCAAATCTCTGAGTATTCGTAAACTGAATCAATTCATTGGAGAACACAATCAGTTTTGTTCATTGCTTTACGCAATCAATAAGTTTTGGTCAAAAATATATTTGGCTTTAATTTTAACTATAGTACCGATTAGTCTACTACTGAACCACCAAGTTCGATTCTATTCAGTTCTATTATTTTGTAAATGACATTCAATTATATTTCAAGACATTAAAAAAATCAATCAATTAATCGATACTAATATAAAAAATTTTTTATTTTTTCTTAGAAAATATAAATTATTTTTCCAATAGTTTTAATTAGAAATCAATATATTCGGTGAGAACTAAGTCTTATAATTGATTTTGAAATAGAATTTCATTAATTATGGAAAAAAAGTTCTTATATTTCATAATTTCCAAACTTATCTACTAGTATAATAGTAATGACCAAGGTATAGTAGGTGAATAATTTTTATTTAATCTTGTACAATTAATTTTTATTTTGTTATATTGTAATATTTATCTTGATCATTTGTCTCGTTCATTAATAGATGAGATGTTTGTATTGAAAAGAATTAATTATTTTATTCAGAATCAAGTTATGTTCAAACGTGTATAACCTGATCACCCCTTGATATTATATATTGATTTTCAACTATTGCTTTAGTATTGAATTTAGAGATAAAATAATTGTCAGTCAAGTGAGAAGTTTTGGCCAATAATTGCAGCAATGATTGCAATCAAGAGTTTGACTGCAAAACACTTTCTCATAGATATGTATATAAAGAGAATTAATAATAAAATAATTAATAATAAAAAGCAT
>JAQIWA010001113.1:0-21146 GCA_034693305.1 Eueremaeus valkanovi
TTGAAACCTTGGACAAATAGAAAAAAAAAGTTAATTAAAAGGATTTGTAATTTGGAGTAGTGTTGGACCTGAACGGGGAGAGAGAGAGAGAGAGAGAGAGAGAGAGAGAGAGAGAGAGAGAGAGAGAGAGAGAGAGAGAGAGAGAGTCTTATATTGAGTTCTTGAGTTAAATTTAATAAAACAGTTGTAGAGTATACTAATGTGAATACTCTCTTCTGTTTCTGTATATGTGTTACTTCAGCTAACCGTAGAAAACAGTCGGTTCTTCTCGTTGTTGTATTTGAGTTACATTTTATCGATTGTTGATATGTTTCGGAACAAATAGGTAGAGAAAGAACATAAGACTAAATCAAATGAAAAATTATATTCACTTATAGTAATGTTGAGACAATTTCTTAATAATTAATCCTCAGAACACTTATTATTTAACTTACTGTCTAAACTTACCTGTGCAGCACTGGTATCACTGCTAAATTTTATTGCTTTGCATTGCTCTCTAATGAATCACATTTTTTATTTAGAAATTTAATTATGTTTTCGATTCAAATATAGAATAATATAAATAACAAATAAATTGAATTCAAGTCTATTCTTATTATTGATACAAAAATATTATTTTCTTTTATAAATCAATTTATTTTTGAAATAACTTTATATTTAGTTCAATTGAATTGTGAGAATAGGACTGAAATATACGTATTATTAGTATTACATATAAAGGATTGGTTTCTAAATGAGAGCTAATTTTTCAACATTTTAGCCTCGTTTATATGAGTAGCCAAACCCTTCCTGGTACAATCAGGCCTTATTAATAGAACCGATAGTATTAGTGCTATAAAAGTCATCCAATTATAAATGCAAATTAGTTCTAGACATGAAAAGGCTCTCGAATTGAACTGAATTGCAGACAGGTCATCAGAATTATGTTCAATTCATACATAGAGCACATATTAATGCCAAATGTATTGATTTTCTCACTGGTTATACCCAGTTGTTAATAACCAGAATCAAAATTAATTGACAGAAATATTATTGAAGTCAACAAATATTTAATTGAAATCAAATATGTTTTTCTGTATAAATAGAGTCGAATCGCATTCATTCCCACTTTAACTTCCGGTGAATTTTCGCCGGAATAGAAATTCTCGATCAAATGATAAATAGGAATAATATATAAAACAAAATATTTCGCAATAAAAGCCTATTTTATGAACGACTTAATGCTATGCTTTGGGTTTGCGTTTGGATTTTTGTTGAATAAATGTTATTTCAAATATATTTTATCAAAAAGAGTTCAAAATTTGAATAATAATAAATGATTTCAATATATTATATAACATTCTGTTTGCAAAACGATTTCAGTTTAATAAATCGATATAAAGCTTGTTATTTCTGGTGAATACCAAGAGTATCTTGGTAGTTTACTTAATAACCCATGTCTAAATTGAACTAAATTTTAAGCATTTCACTTATTAAATGAAGCAGGTTGATTCTTTCAATGTTCCATTTTATAATTGATATTTCATTGAAAACAGAAACGGGTGAGAAGTATGTCATAAATGCTGACATTTTGGTTAGGGATAAAAAAATTTCAAACTTAAGGCCACTTTATTTATGAGCCACTTTAGCATAGCTTCCTTCCGACCCTTTGTTGTTTAAAGCGAACATAATAAGAGAATTTCATCATTTGAGCCGGGAAAATAAAATTGGTTAATGCAAATACCAAACTCTACTCTGTCTTCAGTATTCTTAAGATAATACAAAGTACTGTATATTCGAGTCAATATTTAAACGCCAATCACACGAAACAAATGCTATGATATAAGAAATATTCGGATACATAGAAAAAATTAATTAATTTTCCTAATCATTATAAGACACGTACTCTTTATTCCTTCCAATCGATTCGGTAAATAACGAGAACCTATTTTTCTTCGATCGCTAGTCGTATATAATTTTTAGTTTACATTATTATTAATTAATTAAAAAGGTTTCAACAGTTCGTTGGCATAAGAGTTGGTTCAATAATAGGATAAAAGTTGTTATTATTTAATAAAATAATGTCTAAAACAGAAAATTTTCATTAATTTAAGTAAAGATAATAGAGCTCTGTATCGAGTCTTATCCGTTGTCTCATAGAAACGGGTAAATTCTAGACAGGGGCATTTATTTGTTGAGCTTCAAGCTTAATTAAAATAAATTTGTAAACTACATGTTTATTACTGAATGTTATTAATACTGGAATTATATGGAAAAGGGGTTAAATCTAGCTTTCATATATATTTTTTCTCAATATAATATTTTTATCATTGTATTCGTAAATTTTCACCTAGACACAGATTGGTGGTCCGGATACATATTGTATGTATTAATATTTATATACAATAAACTTAAACATTGCTTCATTCTATTGTGAATACTTATCAATCAATCTGGATAACATTCTAAATATAGTAAACTAATTGCGTTAATATAAACTCAATCGACATTTGATTCTTATTCTTGACGTAAATGACTTATCAATTGATTATTATTTATCAGATTTGTTGACATATTTTAATCCTTTCAATGATTTTCGATATACAACAACGAAATGACTCTTATATTCAAAAAATGCATCAAAGCTTCAGATGAATCAATTGATTACTTTATTTTCAAGACTATCTCGAGTCATATAAAGGTCGAGCACTAAGACTGAGCCCTCTATAAAAAAAATAGTACAAATATTTTGAAATAATTGTAAAATTTTTTCCATGAATTTCGAATCAAAACTGTCCTTTCATTTCCTATTATTTATAAATCGTTTTGTCATTCTATATGAATTGGATTTTTGTCTCTTCAATGAATACAAGTCTTTAAATCTAAAAATTATTATAATTTTTGATTGAAATTCAGATACGATTTATAAGTTGTGTCAATCGATTATTTCGCTTATTCTATCTCTTACTCCAACATTGCAGAGATGCCAATAGAAGTGTCTGTCTTGAAAAATGTTAGGAAGAGTAAAATCAATATATTCATGCTAAAAATTGTCCAGTTTCAAACAACATTCCAGAATAATAGAGCCAGTGTATATTATACTAAAGGTCAAAGGTTCAAGTTACTTTCTATGCTAAAGTGGTTCACAAGCCTCCCTGCTTACTTATTCGCAGCTTATGTGGATCAATATTATCTATAGCCTGTGGTCGCACCTGATATCACTGGCATCCATACCATCCATACAATTGACTTCTTTGCTCTCTATTATTGACAATCAGATACTTATTCACTGAATATATCGATACTTAAAATCAATAGAATATAAATTCTTTTGCTTTTCAAACAAAAAAAAATCAAATTTCAAAATCAATTCTGTATTATAATATTGAAAATACAATTTCATAGCGAATTGATTGCTTAGTTGAACACAATTTCAGAAATATGTCTGAATTGCATATTGAATATTAAAATTTAGATCATTTTTCATCCGAACCTCTTATACCAAACTTGTTCTCTGTTTACTCATTAACTAAATAGAGTTTCTAACAAAATATTAGCTGTAATTATGGATTATGTCCTTAAAATCATTAATATAACTAAATTAATTAAAGTCGGGCTCCGCTGACGTAGGTGCTATGACAACTTACTGGAAATCAATGTCAGACATAACTTTCTAATCAGTCAATAGCCTTGTGTTCAAAATTCAAGAGAATATTCTGTAAAATTCAATTTAAGATATTTTTTTAATTTAATATTTTTATTATTAATTTTGAATTTTTTGAATAAATCTTTAGAATTATGTTTTGAAAAATTGATTTTAATATAAATTTATAATAGTTTCGAGTAAACCGGATCAGAAGTTTTCTAACAGTCTATAACTATAATGAAATGCTGGATTATTTTTATAGAATATTTTGTTTTTCATTTGATCAAGATGATTAAATCGCTTTCTAAAATGAGGCCGAAATTTATAAAAATTCAATTTCAAAACAGAGTTATCGATAAGAATTCAATTTAAAAATATATAAAAGATATAAATTTTAATCTACTTTTCAAAATCAAATTATTACTGATATTTACACTGTTTTTCAATTAGTTTTTATGGCTTTTGTTTTATAAAATAAAATTTCATTCTTTCAGTATTGATATAATCAGTACTGAATTTACTTTTTCCAAAATAATCCCATTTTCAATGCGATTTCGCAACATTGAGCTTGCTTAGCCTGATTCAAGCCTAAAATTATCAATTTAAATGAATTGGTCCATAAGTATGTAAACATTTTGCCCAGTATAGTATGGATACCCAGTATAGATACCCGTATAAAGCATTCTTTGCTAATTGAATTGAAAAGCATTACTAATAAAAACAGAATTCAAGCACAGGTACAGACACTTAATTAGAGCACCAAATATTACCCTCGGCATCACGTATAGAAGTATAAAGGTTAAAAGTTAAAGCATCGCATATAATGTCAGAACCCTTAACTAAAATATCTATTTTTGTTTCCATTGTTTCCATTATATTCTTATTTTTTGAACAAATACTGAAATCTTATATTCCATGTCATTTGTTTTGTCACGTTTTAGTTCAGGAAAATATGGAAAAAATCAGTGCATTTCTAGGATTTTATTTTCCAAAAATACATTGAATTATATATTGAAAGAACAGTTGACAAAGAGATGTCTAATTTCAAACATTGCGTACGACATGTATACTGACTATCAATGTATGTCTTTTTACGACCGATTCTGTTGTGTGTCAGTAGACATAAAACGAATGGCAAACTAGAAAATCACATAATAGTTGCTATCAGTTACTCTCAGTCTACTTATCAGTGTTGTTTACTACACTATTCTCTAGCATAATGTTTGTTCAATATTGCAAATTTGCATCCATCACACTTTTGCTTGCAATCGGTATTCAACTCAAAACCAATGCATTTATTTATAATGTATTTATAAAAAAACAATTTTTTATATTTTTATATTCTGAACGTCATTACAGGAGATCTTTATTATGCAATCGACTCAATAAAAAAAGGTTTTACTATTTAAGAGCACAAACAGTGGGAACAGTATATACACAGTCTATCACATTATATGCTATACTGTTGTACTGAATAAATATTGAAAACCAAGTTGAGTGAAAATGCGTTCAGAAATCAATACTTAACTGTAAGCGAAAAAGTCTTCATATCTAAAGAATTGAACCCAAGAATCACTCATAAGTTCTCATCAAAGAAGACAAAAAAAAAAGCTAAACTAAGCCTTATATTACATCTACTGTACAGTCGAGTCAATAGAACTTCTTTCAAAATATATTTTCTATTCTTCTCAATAAAAACTTATTATAAAACTCATTATTATTCTCCGTTTTACAGTTATTTTTTTCAATTTATGGCCTTTAAAAATACTCTGACACTAATACAGATAAAATGCTCTATTTTTTCCCTTTTATATATGAAAATAAACAATTGATATGAGAATAAAAACTTATAATTTATATTTATTTTACACTAAAATGGAAAATAAATTATTTCTTCTGTCAACTTATATGATTCAGCGGTGAGCAAGTTTAAATTGAATACTCAAAATAGCATCTGGACTATTCAGCAAACAGTAGAGCTATTCAAACATAGAAACAACTTCTCTAAGCATGCTCGAATAAACCATAAAGGTCAATTTCAATCCACATGAACTTAAAATATAATTAACAAGTTGTAGCTTATTTTATCCTTGTTCATTTGCCACTATTTTAATAGTATTGGATGGACAGTATTGTGTGTTGTGGTCATCCCTGTGCTTATCATTACATTGAGATTATATATAAACTTATATTTCTATGACTTTTCGTCTGACAATTCCTGCCTTTATTATCGTTCGTTCAGAGCTTTACTGAATTTCTGATTTCTGTCCGAACTCTCTCTCATTGATAAACATTTCGTGCGAGGAATACACGACTCGTCTATCGATTTCATTTCTGTCCGTATTTTTCTGTGATTTTTATTTTTGTTGTATATTTTATTCGTTATCTCGAATACAGAATCAAAACAGAACTGGACTGAACTGAACGGCTGTGTTATGTAATAGATATAAAAAAGTGTTACACAAAAGAAGCTTAAAATCAATTCCGTATTTCTTATTCTATCCTTTCTATCAAAATATTGTTGTTTTTCCAGATTTTCTCATCTAATGCTCAATTAGTTAAAATAAATTGAGTGCTATTTTGTGTTTCTCTGACTGGGATTTGTGCTGTCATTACTGTATTCTAGTATTTAAGTATACAATAGTAATCCCGAATATATTTCAAAAGCATTCAGAAATAAATTTTCTGAAAATATTTCAGTCATTTCAGCACAAAATAAGATAAATATTATATATTTTTAGTGTGAAATATATATTTCATTTCTAACATAAGTCTAATTTTAGAAATATTTTACTTATTTTTAACAGAAAATCGATTCAAAAGGTTTCTGAATAGGATTTCAAATATGTTTCACTTAAAATGAAATTTTAATGATTTTTTTTCTTCAAAAAATTCATAATTAAAAAACACACTGAAGTTGTCTGTAAACCAATTTACGCGTATATTCTTTCAGGTTATTCATAGAATATTCTGTATATCGAAAGAATATAATATAAATGTATTTTCTATGTTATACTTATAACCCAATACTTGTATTGTCTGTACAGTTCTGTTTGACAAAGGCGTAGATTTTCTGCTTTAATATTAGAAATTTATTTTATGTCAAAATATAATATATAATGTGATGAATAAGTCTGTTCTTTGTTATACTGTATATACCAAAGACAATGCCGGTATCTATAAGGGCGTGGCGTACATCAGCTAACATAGCCGTCGATATAATTCGATAGTAATGTATATATTTTTTCGTTGGCTCTGTTGGGCTATAACTAGAATTCTTCCTAATTTTTTTTGCCTAACATTTCGATTCATTAGTCAAATATTGCTATACCTAAAGGAAAAGGGTTTAAATGCAACTCTTCCTGATTTTTATGGGATAATAACGAGATGCTCCCATTGATTCTGAATATTGATTTTTATACTGAATAGAATATAAATATGAACACTTCAGAGCCCAGAATAAATTTTATTCTGTATTCAGAAATGCCTTTTATATTCGCTTAAAGAATAGAATATTTTTTTGCTCGCATTTAAATAGATTTTTCAAAAATAAACTTTAAATGTCTTATTTGAATATTCGGAGAAAAAAGTAGATAAATTGAATCCAGCATTAAGTTTGAAGTACCGGAAAGGCCTTCCGAACAAATCAGTGACTCATAAAAATTCAAGTAAATACTATTGGATCGCAAAATATTTATTGGAATTTATATTCAGGCTAATAATGATTGATTGCTTTGCTCTGCACTATTCCCACACCATTACAACACTTTCACATTCGCTGCGATTATTCATTAAATACTCTAAATTCTGACCAATTCTTCATCACTTGTTGTAATTGACGACAGACTCGAAAACTTCATTTAATTCCTATTCATAAATATTTCTTTTTGTTTTTAATCTCTCTGTGCTTTTGTTCACTAATACCCGGACTTTGGTTAGTCTATTGTATCGCATGAATGCTATTGTGCTATCGATTCCTCGATTAGAGCACAGGATTTGCTACAAAACTCTTTAGGACTCAGAAAAGTGAAGAAATTTTGCTTTTCATATATGAGATGAACAGAAAAATTTGCGCCTCATTTCATACAAATTTCTAAATTCAATCTAAATCTGCATTAAGTGTATAATACATAAAGTGTTCGTTACGTTCAGAACATAAATTTCAGACATATTTTAAATGAGGAATATTTTACATAAAATTCTTGTTCTCTACTCCGCTCTAAATATAGAGCACGCGATCAATGAATAATTTTACGCAATTATTATTGTTATTAATAATTCAAATCTTAATTCATTTTCATATAAGTATTTTTACTGACGAATAGCTCTCTCTGAAGAATATGCGAAAACAAAACTCATAAAAATAAAGTGTAATATAAAGAATATTCTCTAAGACACTATCCTGAATAACACACTTAATTAATCAAGGCTCTTTTATATATAGCTGTTGTTAAGTTAATCCCCGGACTCTTATCCATACCCTTCTATAGACACTATAATTATAGCGATCGACACGAATAGACACCTCTTCTCCCTATCTATTGATACACTTAATAATCAATACAAAAACGAATTATCGATTTCTCGTCTCTCAACAAAAGTGATGTACAATTCAGCCCAAACACTCACATTATACGATAACCTGTGCTATAACTACATTGCATTTCATATCTTATGGTTTGTATTTCATGTGAATAAATCTGTTTTTAGTCTCAGGAAAAAGGGATAAAATGCTCGTTAAGAGAGAAATCGATTTATGCATAAAATTAGAGACAAATCAGTTGAGAAATACGCGAACGAAGAACGAGAATAAATAAAAAGATGAATAAAACGAAAGGCTCAGCCAATCAGCTCCATTACCAAATGTTTGTTTAAATCTGGTTCAAGAAGAATGATACCGGTCAGTCAGTCAGCTCAGGTCAGGCATTATTCGAACAAACAAAATATCAAAATAAATTCTTATGAAATATTACCCAGAGCTAATTATTTGCATCGAGACAAAGATCATCTGTGATTGTTCATGTGCAATTTGTTTGATTTTTCATTTGATTCAATTAAAACCTGATCAATCATTTAATTCTCAATGTTCAATCGCATTTCTAAAGATCATGAACTTAACGAGATGATATTAGCCAGATCCTTTGTGAAATCATTGAGTTCTGTGACCATTAGTTTTGTATTCATTTATTTAAGATTCCGATAAAATTTGTGCCCGGAATCAGTCATTCATTGTCAGACCGAGTCAATAGCTGCACTCAACTACTCAGCTGAGTCAGCCCACTAGTGCTCAACTATAGAATATGCACAGAATATTCACTCACTTTCTGTGATTAAATTCTTAGATAGAATTCAAAAAGAATATATCAAAAGAGTTTATATGAGACTAAAGTGAAGTGCAGTCGATATCATATTATTGTTATTTCTGGAATCGAGTCATAAACTTATTTGACTCAAAAAATTGAATATATATTGCCATACAATGAAAGCCAATACTATTTTTTGAAACTTATAAATGGTTTTCTAATATACTATTCGACAATCTTATTGAAACAGTTATCCAGCATGTCTTATGTGCTTTGTATATCAATCAATAGACGTGGATGATTTATAAATTACATTCTCTTACTATCCATCTGTTCTCTCGAATAAAATTGATTAATAATTCACAAACAAAAGGGAGAGAAAGCGAGTGAATAAGTTGTAAAACTATACTACGTTATAATGTTTGCATATTTTACAACAATTTTTTTCTTCCAGTTTTGTATTGATCGGCAAAACTACTGCAAAGCTTACCATAATTTAAAACAAGGCATATCTCCACATATTTTATTTGTTTTTTTTGCCTTTACTTCAAAGTACTTTGAACTCTAACTTATATAATACTTATTGACCATTGAAGAGCAGAAAACCGTAAATTCACGGATCGTATAGACATTTTGGTTAGTGAGCTTATGAGCTAAAGGTACTACAGTATAGCTAAAACTATCAAAAACATAGTAACAATAACTGTACGGAAGAGTTAGCCAGTAATCAAAATATAAGTTCAATACTGAATGTTAAGAATTCTATTGATTTATTAGTCAAATAATGCAAACACAGAACGAGTGCTGCAAACAAGCGATAAACGAAGTCATATCTTGTTTGGCAAAGTTCAACTCTGTGAACTTGATCAAATTAGATTTCACTACAAACAACGCAACCCTGATCGAAAAAAGCTCTTCGATGTCTATTGACCTTTCCTTTGAACAATCAGACGAAGAATTTTATTATTTTTTTCTAAATAAAAGTTTTAATGAATTGAAGTCTATTTCTGATTCGTAAGTCTTTACTAATAAATGGCAAATAAGTTTTTCCAACTTTATGTCCAAATTCAATAAGGAGTAGGAATTCTCAGTTGAGATTAAAATTAGATGAATTACAGCCGAAATTCTTGTCTGAATCGTTTGAGTCTATTATTTTTCTCTAAGTCTCTCATTGGACACAAGACTTTAATTATAAGCCATTTGTCTTATATTCTCATTCAAAAGGAAGACTAAAATAAACAGAAAAAAAAAGTTTACATTAATATGCATTCAAGGAAATGGTGTTTCCGGCAAATAAGGTATGGGTTGAGCTGAGAGGAGCACTAAAATCGATAGGTATTACAAAAATGTATGCATTACTGCAAATATACTTTTATATTGAAAGATATAGTGGAAGTACCGGTCAATCCATCTTAGCTACAGAGTTGCAATTAAGGCCAGGAATGAAATGAAATGAAAGAAAAAGTTTGCTTTCGCTTAAACTCAGTTAATGTTATATTAAGACAACTTTTCGATTAAGTGAACCAAAAAAGACCATAATTTTAATGGAATTGTTTTATACTGTATATAAAAGAGAAGCTTGTTTAGTTTCTGGATTACACATTCCATATTTCATACCAAGTATCGATAATTCAATATCAGTTTGTATTCAAGTTATTCTATTGGATAATTCGGAATTGGATTCTAAAACTTATCCATCAAATCAATGATAAAATATTCTGCTTTTCTTTATTCCCTTTTCCCAGAATATTCTGAACTTTCTATGAATATTAATAGAGAAGAATATATTATTATTTTACAAACTTTTGACAAAACATTAGTCATTTTAGTGATGCTCAATAGTAATGCTCAAGCTAGAATACACTAGATAATAGATGCGGACATTTTCAGTGGCAATGTAGCAGAAAATTAGTTACCAATTCATCCAATTTATCTCAACATTTCATTTAATCTCATTTCAAAATTTTATAGCATTTACTCATTTGAACCAAACCTATAACCACTGACCCTCTCCTGCGCTCCAAAATTAGGTCTTAATTAACATAAAACGAAAATTTTGAATAATATATTTAAATCATCTTAAGCTCAATTTGGAATTAAGACTCTAAAGGCCTGTCATATTAAACCACGTTTGAGCCTCATATCAGAGATAGGCAATGATATGAGGGTACAGATGAGGGCAACCCCCTGAAGTTTTTCCGAGGCTGACCCCCCCCCTATATTTTTCGATGATTTTGTGGCGAAAACTCGAAAATCGGGCACTTTTTAGTGAAAAAATTGATTCATTGTACCTTTTTACCCAAAATTTTTGGCTTACCCCCCCCCCTTGTCGTCTGACCCATTGCCTATCTCTGCCTAATATGTCAGATTTCAGACTGAATTTCTGAATTCAAACTATGAGTCGTTATCTTTCATTCGCGTTAATGGTATATAATTTTCACAATTGCATGGATGAAAAAATACTCGGATGCAAACCATATCCCGCCTATTATGTGGGTAACATTTATCTATTGGTAAACTTATTTTTGTGGACAGATTTTTGTTATCAGCAAAACTCTAGACTTAAACCAATAATATATTATTGACTAATAAGTCGCGAAATTTCATAATCCCTATGAAAACAAATTTTTCAATTTTTTTTATTCACCAAAAAAAGCAAAATAAAAGATAGGATTTCTAAAAATTTTCAATACCAGGACTTAATCGAAAAGCCTTAGCCCAGGAGTATATCTAAACCAGGAAAAAAATACTGTCTATGTTGTAACCTCGCAGTGCAAACATAACTTTTATCTCAGTCGAGAATTAATGTCTGAACGCTGTTATAAAAATCAATCACTCCTTTCATAGACTTGTATTGGATTTCACGAACGATATTATGCTTTCATTTTCCTTATCTTTAATTTTTATTTCTCTTTTATTCTCTATTTTCTTAATCTTTTTGTGCGATCAGATAAATAATGAAAAAAGACATTGATATCATTTATTTTTCTTCATTTCAATTATGCTTTTAGTGCTAATAAATTATGGATACAATTCTCAATGAAAAGATTTATTTGATAATAATTGACATATAATTTGTTTCCCAACTATTTTCTGTTTGAACTTTAATTTTATTGAATAACTCTTATGTAATACTAAACAGAATTTTTTTTATTACCTTTTATTTCAAATATAAACTTATGTAAGACATGATTGTGAAGCCAAATGATAACAACTAAAAAATTTAAATCCTTTGAGAGATTAGGAGTTTTGTATGATTTACTCATATTTATAGAACACAAATATAAGCATGTTAACTTTATGTATGATATAATATGAGCTTATATACAAGTATTATATTATTTGATATTTCACAACCTTTTCATCAGAAGTACAGTATATTTATTCAAGTATTTCATAAGCAGTATGCTATAACAAAGTCTTCCCGGGTGGCCAGGGTACATGAGTTGATGAAATTGATTCCATGCCGACTAATTGGTTAACTGAGTGAATAGTTTTGTTGCAAATATAAAATTCATTTATACTAATTAATAATGAGAGCCACTTAAGAAAACATATAAAACCTACATGTGCTGCACAATTAGCATTTTTATTATTCAGGTATATGCGAACTCAATGTCAAGCTTAGAATGGTATCCATCCTTGGCCATCCTGATCAAATTGAATAGAACTTTATTGAATATCAGATAGAATTATATGAAAATGAATAATAATTATGTGTTTTATTTTGCAGATTAAACACTGAAAGAGTGAAACATATTTTCAATTAAATATTTCAATTAATCATTTTGTTATAAATCCTTGAAAATGTTCACTGAATAGATGTGACGCCCCATTGAAATACACTTCCAAACAAAGCAATGGAAAACAATACGAGAATTGAAATGAGAATTAATTTACTATTTCTTAATTAGGCGTTAAAAACATTTTTTTCTGATATAAAATCCTTTTTTATATAAAGAATTTCATTTCGAGAAATGTTTTGTCAGCTTTTGATTCCATACAGAATTTCAGAATTCAATCATTTTTTTCAATTTTGCCATTGATTTTGAGAAATAAATTAATCATAAGTAGTGTTGAATTCAGGCAATTATTGATTTATCGCAAAAATTCTTTGAAAAATATATACAGAATTTCATATATAATTCATTTGATTTAATATAAAAAAATGTCAATTTTTGATACAAACTTTCTCTACTTTTCTCCTGGAAGTCACGTATTTGTGAGATCAGTCACGAGATTCTATCGTTAATCAATTGCCAGGTCTGGCACTCTATAGACCCAACCATTTATTGGACCGAATAGACGGATATTGAGATATATTTTTCAAAATTATATACTCATGTATCGAATGGTTGATCTATTTTTGGTTTTGGTCCGAATAATTATATCAAATATTTAAGCATGCTCTATTTACTATATTAGTGCAATAAGTTTTCTTAGAGAACTTCTTGGCCACTGCTGTTACAACAATTAGAATCGAATTATACCTATATAAAGACCAAGGACACACCAAACTATATTTTTCCTTTAAGGCATTTGATTACTCTTCCGAATCGTATTCTCAATGTATTTCTCGTATTAGAGAAGATTAGAAAATAATAAAGAAATTCTTGGTTTCAAACCATTCTTTCGACAGAATTCATACAAAACTGAATTTCGTTCAAAAACCAGAATTTAGTTAAAGTCAGCTATGAATAAGTGGAATGTCAGTACAAAATGTCTCCCGGATTCAAATTTATTAGAAACGGCCATAGATTGTGGTGTGGATTGACATATGCTGTTCCTTAAAGCAATCATAGTGTACAGGCAACTACTTTAAAGCTTGTTGAGTTTTGTATACACTAACAGTGTATTTCATATCTATCACAAAATATGATGAATAATGTGATAAAATGGTAATAAAATATACTACCCTGTTCATATGATCAGCATTAGTTTATTAGATTCTTTGATAAAAAAAATGTTAACATTAATGGGAAAAAAAGCTTTGATGTCATTGTCTGTACACTCGGAATGAATTTATGAGAGAATAAACGAAATTATTTTCTAAGCAACTTATAATGTGTGTGGAGTACACGTACTTTATGATGTAATGAGGGCTAAATTTGGTTGATTACTATAATTAAGGTCAAAAACTTGTTTAACGCTTTTGAAAAGAAATAGCAATAAAAGTACACTGTTATCTTGTCGAACCATAAGCTCAGCAATGTACAATGTATTTCATTGTAATGTATGGCTCACTTAGTGCCTATGCCAATATTGATCCTCTCTAAATTTATACCATCAGAGTTATAATCAGAATATTACAGAAAAGTATTATTTGCAGAATTTTGTGGTCAATTCAATGCGCGAAAGATTTTATATTATTGATACCGAATATAACATCTCATGTCATCCGTTAATAAAATGCCAGTTATTTAAGTGAATCCAGAATTTTCTTGCGTTAATGATAGCAGAAATGACTTCCTTTCGACGTACGCATAGCCCACACACAATCGACACTGTATTGCATCCAATATAACATAACAACAGGAAAGCTATTAATAATGATTGCGAAACAGAATATAATAAACTGTTAATACATATAAAAATACAATTTAATTAATTGCTTCACTAATACATTCGGGTATTTATTTTTTGTATCAATAGTATCGAGCAATCAGTTCTAAATTATTCATTAATTGTTAATATGTTTTCAAACATATAGTGTATATTAATGTCAATCAGTGTTTCCAAAAAATTATTGGATTCTAGTTATCAGAATAGATATTAATTGTTTGTAATTACTTATAATTATAATAGTGTTTAGAATATTAAGCATTTATTTCTTCAAATAATTTATTTCACTAATCAATCACTGGATATAATGAATAAAATTTAGGCTCACTTTTGCTTTTCTTATTAGCTTTTCATAAATGAATTATAGCAATCATTATTACAGTATATTCAGTACAGAATCTCTATTCTAATTAAATTCGCAAAATTCATGACTTATGTATTCATATTAATATATTTTGTATAATAAGTAGAAAAAAATTCTTTATTTATTTGAATGCTTAACAAAATAGTATAACTTCTAATCAATAATAAATTCATAAATTATTTATGAAATTTTCGCTGCATTTGAATGAAAAACTCTTTTGTTTAGCCAACGATTAAGCAATGTTTTGGTCTGATTTAAATGGATATCAAATTGTGGGCACCGGTAGATACTTATCTAATAGGCAATCGTCTCTATAATTAATTGGGTCTCTATTTATATTCTCAATTCGTTTATAAATATTTGCTTTTTCGGCCATTTTCTGTAATCTCATGGATATAATGAAACTTCAATTTATATTCTCACAAAACATATGAAATTTATATAAACATAATTTAAATAAAGAGTGTTTGAAAAATGATCGTTAAAATACAGTATCGATTAGTCAGTCATTGCAAATAAATTAAAGTATAAATAAAAATAAGAAATCAATTCATTGTTTATAAATAATATGCAGAATATTTAGTACAGAGACTGAGGCGTCGATTCACCTGAGCTTAACTATTAATATCTTTATTAATAAGATAATCGATTTTATTGTTATGTTTATGTGAGAAAATATTTGCACTGTTCAAATTCATTTATGATCGAGGTTGTTAGGTTACCATGCTTCAAGAATATTTTCGCCTAACTAAAAAATTATGGAATTGATACAGGTAGTTCTTTTCTACTGCAAATTTTTCAAATCTTGTATATATTTCTTGATATTTTTACATCAAACAGAATAGCGGCTAAAAATATCCTTGATTCCTTCTATTTTTATTTTACCTCTATATGTATTCTGAAAATTTATAAATATTATAATAAATGCCTTTAAAAGCTCTAATGGTTTGTGAATTATATTCTAAATAGAGTTTAATTCACTAAAAAATCAAATTGTTTTCAAAATCGGCTGAATCTTGGAGTGAAATCGGCTTATTGTGGATTTTCTGAGTATATCTTGTTCAGTATTTGAGCCAGTATTTTGGTGCATAGGAACCACAGGGAATTGCTTTGATACCTGTGCGCATTTGCATAATTTGTAAGTTGAAAAAAAGTAAACTGGAACAGATGAACAGTAGAGATATCAATTGACAGCTTAATAGTAACTGTCGTATCCATTGAATGATGGCATTGAATAATAAGCTGATGTCTCACAGACTGAGCTTCCGTGCAATGCATTAAGTGTTCACTTTCTCTGAAAACTTTTTGACTTCAATTTGAAAATTACTTAATGTCTTGAAAGTAACTTCAGTCGAATAGCTTTTTAAATTGAAGCTCCCTTTCCTGGAAAAACGGCCATGCTCAAAATAAGCGCATTTTTAAATAACTTTATTTGAATTGAAGTCAATTTATCATATTTTTGAATAATAGGCGAACAAACCGTTATTTATTTTAGAAATCAGATTTGAAATCAGTGTTTGGCCTAAACCTAATGACAATAGAGATTAAAATTCTTTGCATTCAATGTTTGTATTTCACACATAGAGAGAGTGAAAGAGAGACTTGAATTGCTATTATTTCAGATAAATTACAATATATTGTATATAAAACGTATAGTTAGGCAAACATACAATGATTTACGGCTTTGTATAATAAAGAACTGATAAAAATAAGATAAATCAACGCATTTATGACATAACTGGAGAACTAGTCGTGATTTCTATGCGACCGAACAGAACCGGAGAATAAGAGAAACTTTTTTCGAGTGTTTATTTCAATGAATGTCTTTATCCAATGCTCGCCAAGAATCACACATATCATAGACCAATAGTTATATAGTCAGAGCAGCGAGAGAATAAACCCGTCAAGCAGGTTTTGAACAGGTTTTGGACCACAACTTAGCACTGTGATCTATTGCCAAAGTGGACTTTGGACAGTATATTCTCTCACTACTTTCTCTATAGCAGAGATAGGCAATGGGTCTGACGACAGGGGGGGTAAGAAAAAAATTTTGGCCAAAATCAAGGGGGTACAAACACGCTTTTTCCCCTAGAAAACCCCGATTTCCCCCTAAAACCCCTGTTCTTGAGCCTCGGCCAAAATCACAGGGGGTTACCCCCTGTACCCCCCCCCATTGCCTATCACTGAGTTATAGTGAGGACACGAATTGTGTTATAAGTTATAACACAAGTTATTGAGTTGAGACCAGAATATTCTATAAAAATGGCAACTTTTTGGCCAAAAGCAGACCTTTTCTATTCATTGTAATCTACAGAATCGCTTATTTATACTCTGTATGTGTACTCATCTATTTTATACCCCCTTTGGTCGACAAGCGTACATAACATCCCTTTTCTATCTCTAAATTTCTCTCTTCATTCTCATCTATCGATCCAATGAGTGTCACAACTATTCATTGGAAATCAAGTCTATTATTGTAGATAATAGAGAGACTGAGAGAAAATTAAGGGACAAATATGGGTAGAATTTCTCTCTTTTTATTTTTTCCGTACATTCAATACCAACTTAATTATTGACTCTATTGTGAGAAACACATAGAGTAAAGGACTGTTAGGATTGTGTTGACCCAATAAGGCGAATAAAGATGCTCTTCAAACACCGGCTTCCGATTCCCTTCTCATATTATACATACAATACATAATATACTAATATAATGACAATTAATCTAATTTAGCTGTAAATACATATTTGGTTTACAATATTTTTGGCCAATTATTCAATTGAGTAATGATTCTGTCGGTATAGTAGTGACAGTTATTGTTAAATATATTTATTATTAAACTTTATTACATAATTAAAGTGAATGTTATATAAAATTCTTATAACGTTATATTTGCACAGAATTTATTATGTCTTCACTTCAATAGATTAGATCTAATTTCTATTGCTTTTCGCTCCACTCGTCGTCTGACTCTTAATTGCAATCTCTCTGTCAATAAAATTACTTAAGGCTTAACTATAGATGTGTTGCCTAATGACGCAAAATATCTATACAGAGGAATATTTTTATTATTTTCTTCTGTAATATTGATATTAATTTTCTTATAACAATGTCTTTTACATTGCTTTCATTCGTTGTATAATTAGAGTCATTCACAATATCACTAATGGTTTCAAACAATTCTTACTATTCTTTTGACTATTATATTCGCAATTCTCTTATCAAATGAATTTTGAATTATTTATTCAATTCGTTTCTCTAAACTAGTCTTCATTCGTCTCTTTCTTTTATTATATGTTATTATCATTTAATTTACAGTTCAAAGCAATAGAGGAGAGGATTCCGGTGACGAACTCGGTGAATTTAGCGAAGAAGAGGCGGCCATTAAAATACAGTCGAATTACAGGGGATATAGAGCCAGGAGAGGTTTGAAAGACAACGAGATCAGTGAAGACAATACAGACAGCAATACATTACAGACAGACAATAATAAGATGAAAGAAGACGAGGTATTTGTTTTGAAACTATTTTCCTAATAAACAATACATCGGAACGACTATTAGAACAAAAATTTTAGCCAAAGCTTAGTTTTATTGAAGTCAAGTCATTAAAAGACAATTTACGGCTAATTCTCAACAATAAGACTCATATTTTTCTTATAAGCAGAATCGAGATTATTAGTACCGAGATAATTAAGCTTGAGTAAGTTGACCTACTATTGTATACAGCAGGCTAATTTTATCATAAAAATAATCTAGAATAGTCTAGTATTTTACCTGAGTTTAAAGTAAATTTTACATTTAACAAATACCCGGAGGTATTTTTCAACTGTTCTTCTCGTATGAATAAATCAAATTATTTTACGAAAAGTAAAGAAAAGGGAATTATGTTTTGCACAGTTATCTCAAAACAGTCCAACACTAAGCCTAAGCTTATTCTGTCGTATATTATATAATAAATAATTGACAAAATAGAGTCCGACAAACGCGACCGACGAGCACAAGGCGGCCACGACCATCCAGGCCGGCTTCAAGGGCTACAAAACACGCAAAGACATGAAGAAACAAAAGTCAGGCGGAAGTAGTGAAGAGGGAAGTCCTAAGAAAGAGGTGGACAAAGGATCGGTCGCCGATGAAATCGTAAAGAATGAATAAATATTTCAATTAAACACTATTTTAATACAATATTCAATATATTCTTCGGTTTATTATTATTTTATTTTTAATTTCACTGCTTTTGTGTAGCGAATAGTGAACTGAACTTCAATGTAATGACCAGAATATGTCATTTTATTGGTCACTAATTGCATGAATATATTATTTTTTTTGATTAAAATTTTTCCAATTATTATAATTTCTATTTATATGAATATATAGTTTGTTTTGTTTTTTAATCAGTATTTTATTTTTCAATTGTCAATGAATATGGATTTTATGATAAGTTTTAAATTTATTTTTTCAAATCGAGTTTCAATAAAAATATAAATCATTTTAAAAAAAATATTTCGAAATTAAAGTTAAAATATGACAAAAGAATTGCAGAAAAATTCATAAATTCATACAATAAATGATAAATTCATACAAAATATCATTAATTTTAGAAATATTATGAAATAATAGTATCAAAAGAAGTATTGTTTTCACAATTGTATCGCTTGTATTGTTTGTCTTCATATTATTTGTTCAATTGATTCTTCATTATCTCATTTGATTGCAATATTTTTTGCACACATTTCTGTCGCTCTAATTATTTTAATTTTATTTTTCATTATTATATTATTTATATTTATATTCAGTTATCGATTGCATTCATTCACATAACAAGACTAATCACTGATTACTGTTTGACTAATTGTATCGCTTTATGTATTCTGTATTTAAATGTCTTTTTCTTATATTTCTCTCTCACTTCCAAAACCCACACAATTGTCTGTCTCTGGTCTCACATCACTCACAATCTGCTGAACCGATTCCACAATATTAGGCCGACATAGACCTAAATGATCCAGAAGTAGAAAAGGCGGCCTCCAAAATACAGGCAACTTTTAGGGGATATAAATCGAGAAGAGAGCCCAAAGCGGGTGAATAACGTCTCCAAACAAATAATTTTAAAACAATAAGAACTGATAGTTTGCTTTTGAATTATAAAATAAGTATAACTTTTGTTAAAACTTATATCTTATACGATATATAAGATTAATCGACGAGTAATTCAACCGAAAAAAGATGTAATAAAAGAGCAAAAACTATCGAAACGACGGCTTTATTTGACCATTCATTTGACAGTGCATTACACATACCGTATAATAATATTTATTAATTGAGTTCTTTATTAAATAAAAATATATATTATTAATAGATTTCTTAATAAAAAGCGTTATTTAACTAAACTATACATTCTTTTAACGGAGAAAAACAATTACTAATTATGTAAAAAATGTTAGAAATTTTAAATTGAATTTTATTAGCAATACATGAAATTCTGTATTCAATTCTGTACTCAATTCTGTACTCAATTCTGTTCCAATACATACCAACCATAACATTCCATAAGACAGGTCTTATTTCCAGCTTTTCTATCGACTGACTGTCAGAAACACTTATCAAATAATTTACATACAATTTAAGAATTGAATTGTCTTTAGAATATGTTTTGTCATAAGAATAAGTGAAAAACAGAAAAAATTGCTTTTTGTTTGTTATGCCAAATGACAGGAATAATACAAAAGACAGTGTTTTTGCACTAAAAGGTTTTCAAAAACAGAAAAAAAAGTTTTAGTAATAAAATATTTAAAAAAAATACATTTACATAACAGTCGCGCACTTTGTAGTCGTGTTTGATATTAACTAAACTAAAAAAACAAATTATAATGAAATTTATTACTAAACTAATTGATTAATTCATTCAATTTTATCACTCATTTTAAATGTTTTAAAGACTTCTTCGAAAATGTTTTATAATAGCAAATGAACTGAAACAGAGAATAAATATTAATCTACGACAATCTAATGTCAAAAAAAAGTATATAAACTCTCATATCCTTTAATAAAGCATTTTCTAAATTATTATAATCGCATGATATTTATTGAATACAAAGACACAGAATAAACAAATTTAAGTGAAAATAGCCGTAAAATGCTTTCGACTAAATTAAAAAATAAAATACAAAATGAATTCATTGTATTATTTATTAGAAAATTAACATTTCTTTACATACATTCAAAGGATTTATAATAAAAGTTAGAATTAATTCCATTATTAAAAATAAATATAATTTTTCTCTGAATAGTT